>JAHLSL010000078.1:4013606-4059239 GCA_025920805.1 Petroica traversi | reverse complement strand
CCTCTGGGCCAGTGCTTTGGGACAGCACTGCGTGCGACAGGCTGGGTGTGACACGCTCCCGCCTCGAGGGCACGGCGCGGCTGCCTGGCACTGCCCACGCTGCCACAGCCTCCGGCCCTGCGAGGATCTGCAGTGCCCTCGGCCAGGAGAACCAGTCCTAAAGGCTTAGGGGAAAGCACTGAGCAGGAGATACTCACAGAATCCGGGGATCACCAAGGCTGGAAGAGACCTGTAAGATCCCCGAGTCCAACCATCAGCCCAGCACTGCCACTAACCCCTAAACCACAACACCCAGTGCCAGATCCAGATGCTTCTTGAACACCTCCAGGGATGGTGAGTCCACCACCTCCCTGGGCTACCTATTCCAGTGCCTGAGCACCTAAACAGGGAAAAAATATTTTCCAACACCTAACCTGAGTGTCCCATTTCAACTTAAGGCCACAATAAACACACAGACTGTTTCCACAACAGAGGTCACCTCCTAAAGACTGGCAGAGGCACACCAGGCTGAGAGCAGCGTGCAGTTCCAGCACACAGAGACATTTTCCAGAACGGCACAGGGGCGCACGGCCTTGGATGAGCCGTGCCGGGTGCCAGGGGGTGCCAAGTGCAGGCCCTAGGCCCATGTGTGCCAGGTGCCAGCTGGTCCCGATGGACCCATGGCGCCACTTCCGAGGCCGGAGCTGCTGGATCGGCACTGGGGCTCTGGAGCAGAACACTCTCAGGAGGCAGTGCAGATCCAAAACTCATGAGAGGAGCAGATGACGGAGGCCAGGGCGTGCCTGGCCAAGCTGTGCAAGTGACTGCAGGGCGCCCGAGCCAGGCTGTCGCTCTGGCAGCAGCAGGGGTGCCACTGATGGAAACGCAGGCAGGAAGCAGGCACGCCGAGACCAACGGAGCCAAGGGAAGGGATGGACACGGGAGCACTGTGCGCTGTGCAGATTTATGTGAGGAATGTTATGACCTCCACCAGCTATTTTCACTTCTGAACCCCCAATCTGAAACGTTCACCTCTACTTTCAGCTTTCTAATTTAGGGCCCAGTCCCTCAAACACACTGTTTGTCACCTTGGCTTCTTGGTGCGCCCAAGTGCTTTCTCTTTAAAAAAAGCCTGAGTGACTCCCTGCAGACTATCCAGGGAAGAATAGCACAGGGAGTGTCAATCCCAGGCTGTACAAGAACCCCTGAGTCTCAAAGCACAGCAACCCCTTGGCCGAGACATTTCCCCAAGCCTTATCCCATCCTGCAGGCTGACCACAAAGCCTGAATTTCCACAGCTGGCATTATATCCTAATTATGTAGATTAAGTTACTTTTGGGTTCACTGCAATGAAGCAGGTTTAAATCCGGAGACGGTTTTTTCACCCTAAAAATTATCCAGGATTTTCCTAAAATGACAGGAGTGACAGCATGAATTCCCTTTATTAAAATCATCAGAATGAGGATTGACACTTTAGTGCTAATGTCATATGATTTAGTTTTAACTGTGCATTCCAGATATTCCAATGCCCACTGCCTAATCCTGTCCAAATACTAAAAAAACCAAAAAAAACAAGATATCAATCCTACATGAACTAGTATTTCACTTGGCCAACAATTTTGTCCTTTAATGCTAGAATTAAATAGTTATTCAAAATAGCTTTGGAAAAATCATTAGAATCTTGAAGTCCAAGGATTTGAACAGTCCCAAGCTGTGCAATCAAAAGGCATGGAGGAGTTTACTTCCTTTGGGCAGCTGACAATCAGGTTTCCAGCTAACTTCCATCTTTACAAGGGACAAGGGGAAGAAGAGGCGTAGAGCCTGGTGCCCCACTGAACTGCAGACCAAAACTGCGGTTCCATCAGCTGAGAGCAGGATTTGGTCCTAAACATTTCTGAGAAACCATAAGGATTCCTAGATTTTTCCATCCCCAAGCAAAGTATTAGATTTTTTTTTATTTTCCTTCTGTGTAATTAAATTCTTACAGTCAAAGAGGGCACAAGAGCAATCTATACAAGAACAATCTTCAGAAAGAGGATCTCACTCATCCTCACTCTTTTCTCCACAGCAGCTGGGGTTTAATTGAGTTATTGGAAAGTACACATACAAACTATAGAGATCGTATTTTTGATCAAGTATTTGAAATTAATATCAATAAGACAACAGTAAATATTTCACATGAAGCATAAACCGGTGCCAAGTCATTTCACAAAAAAAAAAAAAAAGGAAACTGAGCAAACAAGCAAACATTGCTGTATCCTGGTCTCCTGCCTCAAATCCTGTTTCAAGGGATGCTGCTCTTATAGTCCCTGACCTCTTAACAAAGATCTTGGCCCTGGCTTTCACTGCTGAATATTATTTCTCTTGGGAATTAGAGATTATGACACTGAAGTGATGGGAAAAATATTTATGACTCAGGAGAGCAACTACAAGACGGCTTGACACATTTTCCCCCTTTTAAACTCTCAAATCCAGCGAAGAGAAACTACAGACCAAGTCTTCTTAAACCCTATGAAGTCTGAAATAATTGTTTTCTCCTTTTCTACTCCTACCAACAGCAAACACACCCTAAGGTGTCCAAGACCCACTGACCACCGGGTACTCATGGCTAATTTTAAAAATCGAGTTATGTTTAAAATTTTATTGTGATCATGGAGTGTCTGGAGATCCTGAGCGTGCTGAGCATTATATGAACATTGCAGACTCCTCCACAGACACTTGCTAAAACAGGAATGCTGGAGCAGGTGGAATTTGCCCAGGCTAGTCCACTCACCACTCTGCTTTTCCAAGAGGACAATACACAACTCCTACCGTCCCTCTGGTCATTTGCTGGCTGTCATACAAGGTACTGCCCAGAAGTTAGAGGATGCACTCCAACTTCCACAGCCGCCTTCAAACAACACAAACCAGGACCAAATGTACTTCTTGAAAAATCACATTTTCACTCTTCTGACTTCCTCAAGGAAGGAGCCAGAGGCAAAGTCCAAGTTCAGCTATTACCAATCATTTTGGAAGGTTTTCCAATCTAAAGGGGCTAGAAGGAAAGCAAAGCCATGTTTATTGGCACTGACTGTCACCAGTGGACAGGGTCCACGTGTAATCAAGGCCATGGCTACACAAGAACAATTACATCACTTGCTTGGCAACATTTGTGATGTTGCCTCAGGGCTAAACCAGTCTGAACACCTCTCTCAAAAACATGAGGGAATAAAGCCATAGGAAATGCTGTTTGAAAAGCCATATTTATGAGCAAGCAGCATTGTCCTGGCGACTGGGTTGTCAAGCTGAGGGATAAAGCCTTGTCACTGTTTGTCACAGGTGCCTGCAGTGTGAACAGAGCTCAGCTGCACAGTGATGCCAACATCCATCCATGACACACCTGGAGATATTTCCCTCTAATCCTTCCCAGTGTTCCTGCCATTCCCAGGCCAAGGCAATGCAGGCACTTGCACAGTGGCCAACTCACCAAGTAGAGAATGTGTTCAAATGCCTGGGAACTGTGGTTCTGATACAACACCTTGCCCCAAGCTGGCACCTTGTTCTGGCATAGCACCCTTGCAGAGAACAGCACTGCAAAGCCTCAGGATGCTTTCCCCCTTTGCCGGGGAAAATGGGGCAATATGCATTCAGCAGCAGTGAAAGGAGTTATTAGAAACAGAGACTGGGGGCTGAGGAGGGAACACTGGGCACAGGACACTGTCTGTGTACCTGCATTTGCACCCATTGCACACAGTGAGTGTCACCCAGTCATTCACCCACCGAGCTTCAGGATCTCTTGTTGAAGCTGCCAGCAAGTGTCCCAAAGATGGTAATATTTTGGTCAAAATGACTGAGCTCATAAAAAACCCTCACTATTTTCTTCAATCTTTCCATTCCACTGATTAATAAGATCAAAGAAACAAAGGAGAGGAAAAAGAAACCTAAACCGAAATTATATCAACACCAAGACCTTTCAGCACCAAGCCCCTGCTCTAAGTTACTGAGCTCCCCAGCACGACTTGCACACTGCCTCATTCCAAGACTCCAGCACTGGCAGAGTGTCAGGGACTTCTGATACTCTCCTTGACCGAATGACCTGAGACCCAGGTGATTGTTGTGTTTCCTTCACATTTGAAATCATGCATAACTCCAGCAGAAGCAAGGGGCCCTGGACAGTGTTCATTCCAGGACAACTCACTGGGAATATTTTGCCTAATTAAATACACTCCATTCACAGAACAGCAGATCTCTCAGCGCTGGAGAAATGATATAATTTCTTTTCAGTGAGATGGTCGTGCTTTTCCAAAAATGTAAATTAATTCCTGCAGGGAAGGAGAGAGAGGTCTGGCCCAAAGAGTGCTATTTGGCATGTTCAGCTCTCCTTGCTGTCTCACAGTCATTCCTGCACAAAATCTAATGTGGCAGCTTGTTTGAAACCTGTTTATTGGGAAGAGGTCATAAGCTGAGCACTGTTCAGAACAGGTCAGGCATCTGATTACAGGGTGAAAAAACTGAAATGCTTCACATGCATCTCTGAGACAGAAGCTTGATGAGGAGAGAGAGCTTATTGTAGAAGAATGTTGCCAAGTACCTCACACGGCAGGCAGCAGCAGACTGCAGGACTGCTTAGAGCAGGGCAAGATAAAACAATTCTGCTGTCAGCAGTAACAAATTGTATTGCTCTTCTGTACTTCAGGAGAAGTACAGGTTCATGCTGGAAGAATGTTCCTCTCTAAAAGCGAGATACTGTGAAACTGTGCCAGCCCTGAAGAACGGAGAGTCAAAACAGACGGGAGAAAGAAAAACATCCTGAAATTATCTGGAAAACAAAGGAGAGGCAGATCATCTGCTTATCCCTGGTCTTGTACCACCCCAGTGGCTGAATTCCCTGAATGTCCTGAGCCCCAGTTCCATGACTGTTTCCCCAAGGTCTTCCTTCCATCTGTTGTGTTTTTTGCAGGGTGTGGGGAAAAAGAAATCCAGGGCTTTGCTATGTTAGGCATTGTTGCTCTTACACATTCCTGTTGGCTCCATGTGAACTGTGCTGTCCCAAACTTTAGAGGCTGCAGCCTCCAGCCTGGTGACATTACCAGGCTTCTCTCACCACTCTTGAACTGGAGCTGTCATGCACTCCAAAAGTACCAGGCAAACTGCCATGTGCTTCCTCTCCTCCTCTCACTCTGCCCTTCTCCTTCCAACTTCATTGTGATGCTATTTCAGGGAGCAGTCTGACAAGAGAAATTTCCTTGTTCCCTGCAGCGCAGGTATAACATGGTTTTCCTCTTGCCAGCCTCACACGCTCTCCTGGTCAAGCCCTGCAATGTCCTGCTGGGGAACTCAGAGTTATTTTCATCTGGGATGGAACAGCGAAACCATTTCTCAGCCCCCTGTAATGCTGAAGTAACTGCAAGTTAGGAAAAAAAATAACTTCCAGATTTTCCAAGAAGAAAATGCTTAGGAAATAGAGTGGGGAGAAACAAAGTAAAACATCAGAAATCCAGGTTGTCTGAGAGGCATGAAACTCCACTAAAAAAGCAAAATCTGATTAATTTTTCAAGGATGATTTCCCGATTAACAGCTGCACAGAGAAGGGATGGCCCAAGTTATCAAGGGCAAGCACGTGGTCCTTTGCTGCACTTTCCCTGGGAAGCTCTGCTGCACTTCCCAGGATCTCCTGCACTCCCAGGGCGGTCCCCTCTCAGGGGCTGAGCTCAGCACTTCGTGCCCACAGGATTACTGAATTGGCAAAGGTCTTCCAGGAGCTCTGACTCTGCATTCCTCAAACCTCTCTCACTCCTTGGAGCATTATGTCCCTCTAACCTAGAGAGCACCAAATAAATCTCTTCAGCTGTTAATTCCAGGCAGGCTCTTGGCTAAGAGTTCCCTGGAGAATAGGGTGCTACTTTCTTTAGAGTACACCAGCCTCAACTGTACCTGGCCACTGCTCTGGTGAGAGCCTAGAGCTGACAGCAGGCACCTCCAGCCCCCCTGCTGCCCTGCAGGGGTGACAGAAGTAAACCCCCAGACCTGTGGTCTGGTCTCTACAGATCTACACAGGAGCTGGCAGAAACCATTTATGTCACTTAAAGTACAATTGCGGTGCGTTACCTGCCGGACTTTCAGCATGCAAAGCACTGGAAATACAGGGAACTTTTAACAGATACTCAGAAGCCCTCAGGTGAGGCATTTATTATTAAGAAACCAGAAAGTCATGAGAAGCCCAAGTAAGGCAATAATGCTGCTTCTGACACTGCAGCCTTCAATGTATTGGTTCTGAAAAAACAACCGATCAACCATATCAGCAACCCACACAGCTCCTCCCCTCTTACAGCACTGAAATTAGCCCTGGGGAGAGCACAGCTGAAGCACCTGAGAAGCACCCCAAACATCTCTTTAGCTACACTCCAGCCTGAGCAGTTTTTTGCAGAGTAACAGATTAGTGCAGAAATGACAAAGGTTTCAAACCAGAATCATCTGTTGAAAAGAAAAAACAACTAAAAAGTGTTCTACTCTAAAATTAGTGTGCAAAGCACTGCAAAGGGAAGAGGACACAGGAGAATTGCACTCCTTCATGCCTTTCCCTTCTGCTCTTTAGAACCACTTGAAGGACTTCCTCCTGCACCTCCCCCCAGTTAAGGCATTGCTCTTTCATGCACTCTCACACTCCCCCTGTCTCCCCATTGCAGTCTCCAGCAAAATGTCAGAAGAAAAGAAAAGTGACAAGAAACTGAATAGCTCATTCTGTTTGAATATTGCATTAACCCAAAGCTCTGCTGCTTCATTTGTCAGCTTTTTCAGCACTCTCCATCTCTGCAGCCCCCCTGACCCGGGTGCTCTGATTAGCCATGATCAATGTGCACATTTGTGGGAGCTCTGTGCACACTGCTGGACCCTCGGCCTCGCCCGCTCATGCAGATAATAACGGCACTTCGAGTCACTTGCCCATAACTCCAAGCTTCATTAAACAGGGGGATGTCACCAAAAGTCCCTTTAACTGTCTTTTCATTTGCCCGTAAGGGAAAAATTGACAGTGCTGAAAAATGGGATTTGGAATATAAATAACCCCTGGTTTGGGTGTTGCAGTGACTGCTCACAGTTGCCTGAGCCCCTGTGCAGGAGCCTCTTTGCTGGCATAGGTGGGAGGAGAGACAGCTGTGTGGAGCAGGGAGACTGCACAGAACAACCTCCCAGGTCAGGAACAGCTTCCAAAGGAATGGTTTTCCCTGCACAGAGCAGCCTCTGAGCAGAAAGCCCTGTCAGTCACCTCTGCTGCTGGCTGGCATGCTATTTTCCATCTACCTTATAAATGAAATAAAAGTCTGATGAAGCATCAAGGGGGAAAAAAATACAGAAAAAACTAGGTATTTTCCCAAAGCAATGAAACCCAAACCCCACAACCCCCCCAAACCCAATCCTTTGCATTACCAGGCTGTGGCAGATATTTCCATGACAGTCTGTTCACAGAGGTCTGAACCCCAATTACAGTACAGAACTACAGAACTGCCTCTTCTCTGGCCCCCCAGATGTCCAGGACTATTCTCATCTGATCCCTCAGGGGCTTTCTACGGAGCTCTGTACAGATCATCCCTCCACTCCCTCAGAGGGTCTGAGCCGGGAATGCTTTCCAACAGAGCCTTAGGGCAAGCCCTGCACCCCTTCCATGCCCCCTGAATGTCTCCAAGTAGATTCTCCCATAGACTTCAGCCAAGCGTTCTGCTTGTCCTATTACGGCACATTCCATGAGGCAGACAGGCTCCCACTGATTTCCACGGACTCCAGAGCAGGTTCATGCACTATCACCTCTGCTGGGAAGAGCTACAGATTCAGGGCAAACAGGAGCCCCTTCCTTTGGGAGACTCCTGACCCCAGACAGAATTTCCCTTGCCTCCAGAGCACAGCCTGCAGAATGAGCCACTGTCTTTAAAACAAACACTCCAATGTCGTGCTTCTCATTAGCCCCAGACTTTTGTCCCCTTATTCATGGGAAGGAGCACCCTGGCCACGGAGCAGTCGTTCCAGTGCTCTCCCTGAATAGGGTCTTGTTTCTCTGTCAGAGCCCTCGGCTCTGCTGGGCTGAACTCCCCAAACTGCAGCAATTATTCTGGCTGAAACAAGACACAGAGCGCATCGGGATCAGGCCACAAAGACTCCGATAAAGGCAACAAGCACATAATAAAGCCCCGTGACAACTGATCCTTACAAAAGGCTGTCCTTACAGAGTGATGTATGGCAAGAGTTTTCAGCCCGGTGCTCCCTGCTTTATCCAGATCCAGTCAGCCCTGAAGCTGAGATGATTTCCATGCTTTGCTCTTGTTTTCTCCCTCCCGGCAGTACTGCCCACGGGACAAGGGACAGACGGACAGAGGCCAGTAGCCTCAGCAGGGACACTTCTATCCCAAACCTGCCCCTCCTGTCCTGCTGTAAAAGTCAGGGAAGATCTGAAAGGAGGAGCAAGGGGGAGGAAGGAATGCTGGACACACAAAAAAGAGGGGGAAATAAAGATGACATGCTTGCGCCATTTGAGGGAAGACAGTCTGAATGTGCAATGGGAGTGCAGCCTGAACCCCAACACCTGCTGGATGTAATGGACTCTGAAGTGTTGTTTCAGAATTAATCAAGTCATTTAAAATCATAGCTGTAGTCTCCATTCACTACTCCTGTGCATAAACGCACTGATCCCGATACTCATCCATGTCGGGTGACTTGAGCAATATATCACCATAATTGCCATTTTAGGGCTGCAAATTGGAGCTAAAATAACCAGATGCAAAAGAGATGGCCATATCATACTCTCAAGATGGATCTACAAAGTTCAAGGAGAGTTCAAGCATGGAAGAGGCAATAGAGAGGGGTCAAGTGTAAGGAGATTGTTCATGTTCAAGAGGAATTAACTTTACAAATATATTGTTTCTGAGGTGGTAATTGTACCATCTTACAGCTATTCATACCTCATTGAATCTTTGCATTCTTCTCAGCCATTAGACTGATTGTTCCTCATTGAAATAAATTTCATTTTGACAAAATATTCTGTTTTAAAACTGCAACTAATTCCCCCAAGATTTTTTGCTTTAATTCCTTCTAAATCCCCAGAGCACAGAAGCAGGTATGAGATCTTCAAACTCCAGGTGTAGGATCCATGGGAGTAACAGAGCTCAGAGCTTGAGATCTCATCAAAAAGAGCCTTTTAAGAGCTGTTCTCACCCAAAATAACACAGTATGGCTGTGCGCCTGGTCTGGAAGCTTCGAAGTATTCAAACACTTCAACAACCATGGATTATATGGTTACCAACACAGAGATGCCTTTCAGCAGTCAAGGATGGTATTTCCCAACTTGAACAGAAGTTCACATACAGAGCCAAGTTAGTTGTTCTCTGAAGAAATCAAGTGACAGAGCATCAAGAGCATCAAGGCAAAGACTATAAAAGCAGGAACACTCTGTCCTGCCTTGTTTGGCCAAGGCTTACAGCCAGGTGATGCCCCACAGTAAAACAAGCACTCCTGCCCTCAGAAGGCAGAAGTCTTACTCACCTCTGCAAACCAAACCAAAAGGCATTCCAATAAGCTGTAGGGCAGGTACCTATGGAACTTTTAAGCCTCTCATCAGCACTAGTTTAAGAATCGCTTATCTTTTATGTTTTAGAGTCAGGTGAGCCCATTAATTGTGTTTCTCTTCCCCACTTCAAATTGCACCCTTTAAAGCCTGATTCCAGCTGATTGCTGAACCACCTTCAGACCTAAGAATTACTGGCAGCATCTAGCAAGTCACCCACACAGTCAGAGAAAACACACTTCCCATTGTTCCTGTAAGGCTGGGTAAGGCTCCCCTGCAAAGCTGTGATTCCAGCATGCTGCTGCTACACCCCCTGCAGACAAAGGGGCAGCTTCCAGCCCTGTAAATCAGCTCAGCACCATTGTGCAGGGAGAGCCGTGCTAATTCATCCTGCGAGGAGCTGGTGACCTGAGCCCTCCCCACAATGGCAGTACAGAGAGCTAATGTGCTATGGGTTACTTGGTAATTCCTGCAGCATAATTGGCCAACATGGAAACGGTAGCAGTGATTGAAGTTCATAACTAATTGCAACCATTACCGAGACAGCATTATTTATGATTAACTGCATGTAGAAGGCCTTATTCCGATTTCACTCACATCTCATTCCAGGCAGTTGTTTGACAGGTAGCTGGTGATGTTTCCCTTCTGGAAGAGGCTCAGCCTCATGGCTACAATAGTGTTTTCAGCATATCAATTCTACATCATGCTGAGAACTCCAGAAAACCAAGGGTTTTGGGGCTTGAACTCTAGGCTGAGGGGGAAGAAGTCTGCATTTAACTTGTTCTTCAATTGCCTGACAGCAGAACTCTGCTAGCCCACTCCTGGTGCTCCAGGCAGCCAGCTGACCTGTCTGCTCCTTTACTCCCATGTTTACCTGGCTGTCAGGTCAGGTGGGTCTTCTGCAGCCTCACTCGACAGGTTCAGCACCGGCACTTACCTGTGTTTCAAATCCTCATGTGCTGCTTTGTAAGGAATAGGAACAGAGAAGGCCTCAAGAAGCTTACATGCCATCTACAGTTCAAAATAAATGGCTTCCATTTCCCATTTCTTCCAGTCGTCTGGTCGTTGAGTTTCAGCAGAAGTTTTTGGGAACTGGCCTCCCTTGGAAATCTACTTTCAGCTCCTGGTCTTAGCACTGAGCAACCCAGCTGGAGGGAAGGTAGCTCAGTGCTACTCGGGTGCTGCCGTAAACACAGGCTCATGCACAAACATGCAAGAATGTGTGTGTGCACATACATAAAATGTATGAAAATCAAGTCTCCTTAAAGCACCCCAGTTGGACACATTCATTACATTTGATGCAGCCAGGTCAGAGCCTGGAGTTCCTTGCACAGAATGAACAGTACCATATCTTTATTTTACTGAGAGACCTTGTCTAAAAACCATCATCTGCAAATGGTAATTTTTCTCCACCTCTCATAAACACCAGCAATGGCACAGCCCTCTCTCCCCCTCTCTTTTTCTTATTCAGGATATCAGGCAGATAAGAGTTATCAGTAAAGGTCATCCTCAATTTCTGTACAGAAATGATCTGTCTCCGGTATGTAATAAACATTTATCCATGCCTTTATTAGCTATATTGGATCTGACAGTTCTGTTAAACCATTTTCTTTCATTTTGCTAGGTCATGACGGTTAATGCTGCTAAAAAATCTCATCACTGCTTTTGATCACTGTATTGTCTTCCTGGCGTTAGCAGGATTTTGTAAAGGTAAGCACTGGTTGGAATGACCTATTAAAGTTACAGCCCGTTGAGCTCCTGGCTTTTTTCTTCCCACAATAAAAAGCGAAGGAGTGCAAAGCATAAATTCTACTCCCGGGGTTATATTTAGTTGGGCAGCTGACATTTAGGAGAGCAGCCACTTCAAGCCCACTTTGCATTGGTTTCGCTCCATCTTTTTCATATCCTCAAGTTTCTGAAATGGTGCTGGAAGCCACAGCATGGCAAATGAGCACAATTAGTGGGACCAGGAGGTGATGTCCCAGTTAACCCCCACCATGCCAGCAGCATGTGAGGCAGCTGCTCAGATAGCAGTAGCTCAGTATAAAGCCACAGGAAATACCAGAGAGTATGAAGACGCTGCTGAGCCTTCCCAGAACTGGGATCTGCAAAGGCAGCAACAGGAATGCAGGTACCTCTGTGCACCTGGGCAAGGCACATGGTCAATGCAAGCCTGCCACCTCAGTCTGCTGTCCTGCCAAGCACAGAAGCCACGAACAACAGGTTCATAAGGTACAGATATCCCTCATGGTGGCTGGCAAGAGAAACCTGTCCTCAGAAGGAGCCTGTACTGAGTTGTGAACAGCTTACACACAGTTACAAAGCCCAAAAGACCACTCTACTGGGGGCAGAACAGGGCAATATGGGGATACTGCAGCCACAGTGACTGCACTGGAGCTACTTTAAACAGCTACAAGTAAAAACTACCATCTGCCTTCAGCCCTGCTTGCAGACTGTAACAGGGCTTGAGATCAGTGGAACAAAAGAGTGTATAATCTCTTTCTGTAAGCAATGTATGGCTTTTCAATTTCCTCCAGCAGCCCCTTATTTGGCAGCAACAACCCACACTGTCCTGTTCTCTTTTCCAGCTGTACCCAGCTGTGGCTTCACCAACTTCCAAAGGAAAACAGAATGGATGACTGCAGCAACTCACAAGAACAACAGCAAAATATTTTCCCAGTCTCCACGACAACAGGCACATCAAAGAGACAAATCTCTCTGACTGCTTCTCCCCAAGCACTCCATCTCCCCATGTCCTGACAGTCTGTGTTCCCCACTGGCCGTGCAATGGGTACCTGCGACAGCAGAAGAGCTCCTACCTTCCTGATAAAAATGACTGGCAACCTTGTGTACACAGGGGCTGGTGTCCCTGCTGGTCAGCCCCAGGGAAATGCAGGAATTCCCAGCCCTGGCTTTCTGCTTGCCAAAAATACCATAACTTCCAACAAAGGAAGATCAAGGGTGTTAACCCTGCCGCCCCAGCTGGCTCAACCCAAACCTTGCTCCTGGTACCCATGTTCCGAGGGAGAGGCCTCTCTTCCTTGCTCCTGGGTGGCCACCCAGCATCAGCAGCTCCCTGTGATAATTCATGACCAGGCACGGCCAGTGCGAGGGCTCGGCAGTGGGGGCTGCTCGGACTCCATTATCGCTCTCTCCAGCCCGGGCTGGAAGGGCAGACAATAGACACATGGCCCCAGAAATGCACTCTGACCCCAATGCCTCAGACCACCAGGCTGCTGAGCAAGGGGCAGGACCCCCGTGATCATGGGAATCTCCAGCCTGCGTTTAAAATTAACCTTGTTTGTTGGTGAGCTTGGCCTAAGCTGGCTCTAACACTTCCAGGTGTATATGTCTCTGCAAGATATTCTCACTCTGGGTACAGAGAGGATGAGAGAACGCCTTGGGATGGCTTTCAGATGAGTAGCTGCTGCCTGTGATTTTTTGTGTACAGTTTTAGTTTAGCTGGTAAACCAGAATTTGCAAATGAGCCTTTTCATACCACAAACAGGAGAATCTGTGTCTTGTTGAAGACAGCAGCTTAGGCCCAGGGCTCTGGGCTCTGTGTTTTGCTTAAAAACAGTGAAGTGCTTTCTGCTGTTTGGGAGGAACTCACGTGCTCCAGAGAATTCATGCTCAGCAGCCAACTTTGACCAGCTCACGTTGTACAGCTCCTCCTCTGCACATCCCACCAGGACTCATAGGGAATTATGTAATAGCTAGTTTGGAAGGGCCAGTCTTCCAGGAAGATGGCAGTCCTGACTTCTCTATAACTGAGCTGATTTGTGCAAAGGAATGAGAACACCTCACACGGACCAATTTGCCAAGTTGTCTTTACAGTGAGACATGTAACATAACCTGCGATATGCTGATGGATTGGTGAACAAACGCAGTGCTAAAAAGTAAAATCCATACCCAGATAATGTAGCTGGTAGTTAATGAATACAGCATGTGACACTTCAAATCCGAATCGACACTGAGCTGATCTGCTTTCCCTGGTTTCTGCTAAGCAGGTTGGCAAAGAAGGAGAGCGGGTGATCTCCTAACATATTTAACACAACCTTGAACTAAATTACATCCAAAATCCAGAAGCCTGCCTCATTTTAGTAGTTAAATCATTTATTTTTAGGACAAAAAATTAAAACATAACCCCCAATCCTGCCCTGAAGTCATTACTAGCATGACCTTCTACTTGAAGTCTTGCAAATGCTCAAGGAATGGCCCTTGTGATTTGGCCAAAGCGATCCAGGCACTCAGCAACTCTACACAGGCCAGAGGAAATGCAGATCCCAGTATGAGAAGATTAAATTATTATGGCTTTTGTAACAGGAGGCACAACTGTGAGTGGCCCCCTTCCTCTGCTGACCAGGCTGTGCTCCACCCTGCCGTGAGCGCTCACTGTCATACCTAATATTGGCAGGCTTTGATAATAATAACATTGTCAAGATAATAGCAGGGAAGTTTCAGTAGAAACTCCATATTCAAGAGCCAGCTGTGCACAGCCCCAGCTGCTTTTTCTAAGAAGATGCCTTCAAAAAGCAAAATCCAGCCTAGCTTCTGAGGGGAAAAAAAAAACCCTTCCCAAAAAAGTAAAAGAAAGGAAAGGAGGTAATTGGACAAGAGAGGAATGAAGACATTATTACATGAGTATAAATTTCTCAAAGTTCTCAAAGGCATTTTGGTCACTGCAAGCAAATAACATTGCAAACAGAGAAGCAGGCCTTAAATCAGAGAATGATTACCTTTGTGAGGTTTACTGATCGCTCTGATTGAGGTGGAAGAGTTTGGGAGCTTTTCTTCCTCATCCACCTTTTTGCATGACATAACCATTCAATGCTCAAACGAGGTGGGA
The DNA here is from genome assembly GCA_025920805.1 of Petroica traversi. Taxonomy (NCBI): domain Eukaryota; kingdom Metazoa; phylum Chordata; class Aves; order Passeriformes; family Petroicidae; genus Petroica; species Petroica traversi. The sequence continues at coordinate 4,044,882 of JAHLSL010000078.1, read as the reverse complement.
CATAACATGAATTTTTGCAAGAATTGTATTATTGTGTAAGTCCAAAAAGTCTATATTTGTTAGGGTTTTGGCAAACTTGCTCCTTTGTCTGCACAAAATCCCACAATATCATGATTTGTCCTGAGCAGGGTTGCCATGCATCTGAGCCCTTGCAGGAATGAGAAGCAGGTAGTGGAGGCACAGAAACCTACCTGTGCTTTCCATAAACAGGGGATGTGTCTCTTCACTGGCTGGTGTCCTGTAGAGTTATTTATACAGCAAGAGTGACATGAGCATAAATTACCAAGCAATGAAATGCCCTCCCTGACTCTCATTTGCAGTGCATTGCTGTGTGAGCAGGGACCAGCACACAAGATGCAGCACAGAACAATACCCCACAGGACTGAGCTGGAGCCTCAGCCAGACCTACTGGAAAGAACATTTCTTGAAGGTGGGAGGCTACTGAGGGAATAGCAATCTCTAACAAAAATTAACAACACTGAGCAGAGATGTTAGCTAACTGGATCTGCCTAGGAGAAATAAATACTAAAATAAGAATGGCAAGTCCTGCCCTTGCTTCTGGAAGTACTGCCTTCATTGAAGGGGTTTGAAAAGCAGATCACAGTGCTAATAATCCATCCTTTCCTCCCATGGACCAATCCAAACAATGGTATCCCTTCACCCCTTCCCTTCCAGAAGACTATTTATTAAATGCTTTCAAGTATATCCTATAATTCTAGTATGGTAAAGACAAATATATCTATTGCAAACAAAATATGTCTCAGCAGCACTGCCTGACTGCCCCAAAACACCAGCCCCAGGCAATGGGTTTCCTGCGCACTCAGTTCTTTCTCCCTTTGGCATTCCCGTGCCTTGGACAACCAGTCTCCCATAGGAGGCTGAGGAAGGAGCTGCCTCAACCCCCTGGAGTAGCACTCCCAGCTCAAGTCAAGAGAGTAGAAAGAGCCTGAACTCCCTGACAACTTGATTTCCTTCCCTCTCTCACCAGGCTATGCTCCTGTCTTTTAGTTCTGAATTCCTGCTATGTCACTCACTTGCCCTTCAGGACTAACAAGTGGACCTCATGATGCCTTGCAGAAGGAAAGATATGAGCAGAGCATAAGGAAAAAATCCAAGGGATAGAAAGCAAGGAATAAGCTCCAATGTTTTAGTCCAAAACATAGGAGTCCTTATACAGCACACAGGTTTTGAGGGATTTCCTGGCTTTTTTCTGTGTCCTTGATGAGCAAGGGAGCAGGCATTTTGCTGGGAGCTGCCGAGTGTGGAAGGGCAACTCCAGGATTCCTGCCCATAGCCCAAGTCTATCCCCAAGCTGGCTGCTCTCTCCTTTGGGAGGGGCACTGTGGTACAGGCAGGAGAGGGGGAAGAAGGGAGGCTTTTCTTTACACTTGTGCTGTGCTGAATGTGGACCATCTGTGCCCCCAGCTGGAGTGCTGGAGATGGTCTGGCACTTGAACCACACCATATTTACAGATCTAAACACAAATGGCTACTGCCTGATTGTTTCATGATTCATTAGTCAGACAAGCTCTCCTCTCCCGCCAGCACAGCTGTTACAGAGTAAACCTTTGTCACTTAATAGGCCTGATTATTACTTTCCATCAAAGGTATTGATCTGTGTCATCTCTACTTAAGGGAAAAGGGGAGAAGCGAAAAGAGGACCAAAATGTGTCTGGAAAACAAGAAAGGGGGGGGAGGGGAAATCCAAAGAATGACATTTGTGCGGTGAGTGGGGGCAGCGGTCAATGCGTTTCATCTCTCCTGGCTGTACTGTGTTCGTGTATTCATTTACCACAGTGCTGAGGTTACTCATGGAGATGAAACGTCTCACATGATGTGGCACTCCTTGCGCCGCACCAGACTGCTGCAGTCACACAATATGGCCATGCATATAATTGGTCAGCCAAAGACACAACGTGAATTAACAAACAGTATTTTTTTAAAAATAGAAATCAATTAAGACACTCAGCAGAAGGTAAAAATACAGGTTCATGTCCAAATGGCACTTCAGAGATTGATGGCGAGACCTGGGTGAGCAGCCCCAGGGGTGAGGGCTCAGCTGCCCCGGTGGGTGCTGCTCCCCCAATTTACACCCGTGGAGAAGCTGGCCCTTTTTGTTCAGCACACGGCTTGGGTGGGATGCGGCTGTTACATCATTGCCATGCAGTGTTTTACCACAGCTTGAGAGCTCCTCGTTGCTCCGCAGCCACATGCCGAGCTGCCATTGCAGCAATCCAGGGTTATTGCGGATCACTCGCCCCGCTGGCAGGAGGAGGTTTGCATCAGCCAGACTGGGAGTTTCGTGGGCCCTCTGACTCCAAGCGTTGCCACCAGCAGCATTTTTGCTCCCTGCTGCACCCAGTGTGCCAGCACTCGGACAGGCAGTTCAGAGCCACAGATGTGGTAGTGGGGAGCGAGCAAGATCTCCAGCAAAGAGTTTCACTCTCCGTTTTCCTTACATTTAAGGGATCATCACTCCTGAAGCTAATTCCCAAAGCCTTTGGCCAGTCCTTCAGACCAGGTGGAGGTTTGGGAGGTACGGGACAGAAAAGGAATATGGCAACTACTGCTTGGCTTGCAACCCACAGTGGCACAACAGTGTCACAACTGGGATCACAGAGGAATAAAAGCAATAAATGTGCCTTCAGAGCCAAACATGACATACAAAATCAGTGTAGATGTTCTCAGTGCTGCGTCCAGTTCTCTCTCCCAGTTTGGGAACAGTTTCTGAGCAACCCCAAAATTACCACTGCTCAGCTACCCCTGAACATGTTATTTCTGGGTGAAACGCACTCCCTTTTTTCCAAATCTCATTAGCTGTAGGACAGAGCAAAGAATAAACAGAATCATCTGTTCCATTTTGGAACAGAGACCTCCAAGACCCAAACACATTCCTACACAGTACAGTAAGTCCTTTCCCTCCCTGAGCACCTCTCAGGAACAGTCTAAAAGTACAAGGAGCTTGTCCTCAACCCCAAGCTGTGTTTTCCAAGCAAAGAGGTCACACAGGGAAGACCAGTCACTAGAGTCAAAGCATTGATGAGAGAATGAAGGAGCAGTGGGAATGCTGTGGAGATCTGCTCAGAGCACATGGTCTCCCCTGAGGTCAGCAGAATTGGGGCCATACTGTCTGTCTAGCCGAGGGTTGGTGAGGGCACTGACAGACACTGTCCCAAGCATGTCAATGCACAGAGAAGCCAGCCACGCTCTCAGAAGAGGAGGATACAGGCACGTGTGCAGCTCTGATATGGAACATACTCTTCCCGTCCAGTTTCCATCCAAAGCTCAGAAACAGACCAAAACCCACATGACTAAACCCATGCCCCTCCACCCAAGCATTGCCCCCAGCCCCCTCAGGTCCCATCATTCCCTCTCACTCCCGCATCCCGAGGGACCCGCATTTGAGCCACATGGAAAGAGAATTCAGAAGGCTGCAGCACGTGACACCGAGCGAGAGCTGTGGCACACACAATCCCTGGAAAGAGTAGCTTGGCAATCCTGCGTGAGCTGCGCTTCCCGCCAAGGGCCCGGCGCTGTGACGGTGCCAGGAAATCAGCCGTTCAGCCAGCAGGCACAGCAGCAGCCGCGGACACGGAGGAGCAGAAGGGAGCCGTCAGACCCCGGAGACACGCTTGTTCTCTTCTCCTCCTGCGCTTCAACAAGGCGCAGGGGGCTGGGGGAGTGAGGAAGCAGCGAGATGCTGGAAATGTTAGCTTAACCCATTTATCTTTCTAATGCATCAAAAAAAGAAAACTGCTTAGTCAGTGCTAAAAGAGGGACGAAAACCAACAGTCTGAGACGATACCTCAGAGCTCAGGTTACGAGCAAAAACCTTCCCACTTTAAGAGCTGCCTTGCCAAGGCAAAAGGTGCCCTTTTGTCTCTGAGGCATTCGGAAGGAGGCTGAGTAAAACCATGAGGAATGGGCTGTTGGGAGCAATCCTGCAGCAAACAGGTCCTCATCATTGTCAACGCTTCATTTCCTTCCCCTGGAGACCATCTTCAATTCTGGTAGTTGGTGACAAGACTAGAGCAAGGAGCCAGCAAGGGAGATGAAAGACACAAAAACCCCAAACAATCCCAGAAAAACCAACCAACCAACCAACCAACCAAACCTCCAGTCAAGTTGCTCTTAAAGCCTTAGCTTTCCAAAATCAGTCCTTTCCAGGGACTTGCTGAGAGCAGGGGTTTATTACTGATTTTTCTTCCTGTCCTCACTGATGCAAATCAGGAGCAATCATACATGAGGCCACATCACACCTGCTGTCCGTGCAGCCCAGTAAGACCCTGCAGAGACACCAGCTTTTACCAGCAACATCTCCTCAACTTCACTGTAAAACTCAACAGCAACTTCTTCCTGGAATACATCACAGACTATTCCCCATCACCCAGCATTATGCATCCTTCTTCTTGAGTCAACAGGCACTGCTGGCTGGGGTGGATTTCCCACCAACTTCCAACACTGAAGGTCCCCCTTCCCTGATGTACAAACTACCCCCTTGGACATCCTTGGCAGGCACCAGGGTCTTAAGGCCTGATGACATGACCCACCTGCCATAAGCAAGGCTCTGACTTCTCTGCGAGAGGCATCTGCAAGACCTTGCCATGTCTATCCCCAGATTTTCCATATCAATATCTATGCTGGTATAAATTGCAGCAGGGCTTTGTCAGGTTCCCTCTGTGAGCCTGGTGAGGTACTGCCCCTCGCAACTGAATTGTGTCATCAGCCCAAGACACCTTCCCCGGGAGGGGAGGGATGAAAGGGAAAAAGAAAAAAGGGAAAGCTTCAGGTCAAACGATTGATTACGGCTCTGAGTTACAGGGGGCTATTGATTTTTCATTAAACACCATGTACTGCTGTAAAGCAGAAAAAAAGTAATTCATTGATCCAAGCTGTGGGCCATGTTCACTTATTGGCTTCCTGCCACTTCCCATTATTCCCAGTTCTAAATGTATACTGAGGTCAGTTCATTCTCATCATTGCCTCCTGTCACCAGAAATGTCTCTCAGTAACTATTAGTTTAATCACCCCTTTCTTACAATGATAATGAGTGATAATATCCAGCATTATGGCAGACTCACGAATATTATTCGATGTATTCCGGCATTGCATTCCACAATGCTCCAGTTAAGGGTCTGTCAGTGTCTCCATTACAAAGCCCCCAGGCCTTGAACTTTATAAATCATTCCTCAAAATTTGCTGCTGGGAGAAGCAAAAAGCAGAGGATGTCTCGGTTCTGGAGAGAATATTGCTGGAACTGCACTCTGCAAAGTCTTTCTGGCCACAGTTTAGCTGCAGTGAATGTGAGCTGGAAAGGGGAGAAAAAAAGGGGGAGAAAGAAGAGGAACTTGGCCAGCTCAAGCTGCTTTTTCCAGTGGATTAAAATGCCATCATTTCACAAACAGGATGAGCTTGCTGTTCCATCGGATGGTGATTCAGGGACAGGCAAGCTCCTCCTCCAGCTAATACACAGGCAGCACTGCCTTCCTGCCTTGCCCAGAGTGGCACTGGCAATCTAAGGATGTCTGCTCTGAAGCCTTTGCCTTGTGTTTGATAACCTGCACTTGGAGAGTGCTGCCTGTGTAGGGCCAAGGGCTGAAATCCTCAGAGTTTAGTAGCACCTGCTCAGGTAAAACCTTGGCCTGGGAACAATGGTGGGTACAGCTTCAGTAAACAGTTTGTACCTGATTCCAGCCCAGAGATTTGGGGGGGAACTGGTCAGATTTGGGATTTACACCCACACCTACTGGAAACCTTGCTGTTTACAGAGACAAGTGTTCACAGAGATGTGACAGAAGGCTCTGAAGTGTTAATTTCAAAACTTTGCACTGATGAAGATTTGCTAATGTGAACCACCATCAAGAAAGAGGAGGAACAGTAAATATAGCAGGATCCAAAACTGTGCTATGATGAGAGAAGAGAAATGAGCAAATAGAAACTGCCTCCCAGCTGCCTCCAGCAGCACAGAACCAGGGCTGAAATATGTAACTGTGACCAAAAGACTATTTCTATAAAAATAACCAGATCATATTTTTTTAATATTTAAAAACTTGAAATATTTTCTTTGTCACTAAGACAAAAACAAAAAAGAGTCAAAGAAAACAAGAAGCACAAAGGACTATCACGTGACCATGAATTTTAGGCTACTGTAGGACTTGTTACACTTTTTGATTTTGTCTTAGTTTTCTAAAATTGAAAGACCATCACCAAGAGCCACTGCTGGCACAGACAGAACAGCCACAATGAGGGGCATTCACAGTGCCACCTGGCCCAGGGAAGTGGCTCCCGGGGACAGACTCCAAAGGGGAAGCCAGAGCCAGACTGAGGAGTGTCCCCTTGCCCACTGCAGGAGGAAGGGACTCCTGGGAATGAACATTTACACCAGACACCTGAGGGAGTTCTCTGTTTCAGTGGAGGTCTCTGGGCACCCCCAGCCCTGTTGGAAAGAGAGTTCCAGTGCCAGGCACAACAGCAATCCCTCATTTGCTTACCCGCATTTTCTCGCATGAAGTGGCTTTTCCAATGTGTTCCAATACACTGCCTCCCCCCTGAAGCCAACCTCCTGCCCAAGCTCTTCACAGTTGCTGGTGAAGTAGAGGATGAAGCCTGCTAATTTCTGCTTCTGAGTCCAGAGCCTGTTCGTGAGAGGTCAAGTGGGGCTCGGAAGGGCTACCTGGACAGAAAAGGAACAGCAAATTCATACCAGGAACTTGCTTTTGCACAATAGGGCTCTGCAGAGGGAGAGGGAAGGGTCCTACACACGAGGCAGAGGTGATGCCCATTGTAAATGAATTCTGGTGAAGAAAAGACCTAATGGGTGGGCTACAGGGTGTGGGAATAAGGTAGAGGATGATGGCAGGGACAGCAGTGATCAGCTTGAAGGCATCAGGTGCAGTCCAGAGGGAGCTCTCCATTCTCAGAGGATGCTGAAGGGATAAATAATACTTTTCTTACCAGGCACATGAACAAAAGAGCAGCATGTCCATGTCAGGTAGTTATATGGTTCCTATTACCAATAAGCACTTGGCAATCTCTGCTGTGTTTATCCTCACAACACCCTGATGAGGGAGGGAAAAACAGTCTTTGCAGATGGAGCACGTTTGCCCAGATAGATCTTGAGTGTGGCAAGGCAAAGTATCTGTGAAGCCAAAGAGAGCAGGGCCCAGACTGTTTGGGAACTTCAGCCTCAGGATATCACTTGGGAATCAATGTGCAAATACATCTGAGGATTTTGACTGGCCTCAAGCTCACACCAGGAGCCTGCAGCAGGGCAGACTTACCTCTCATGCTCTCTGGGAAATGTTACTCTCATTCCTATAAAGACAAATGCATCCAGCACAGACAGGAACACCCCTACACCTGCAGGGCATTCCTGCAGCCTCCCAAGAAGTTAGAGAGAGCTCAGAGCTGTTTTTCTGGCTACCTGAGCACTCCTTGTCTTCCAGAAAGCCCCACACCTGCGGCGGCCAGTCATTTAAAATGGATTGGTTAATGCTATTACACATCACCCTAGGAATGAAGCTCTTACAGGCAAGACCTGTTTATTCCTCTAATACTCCTACCTTGTGCCAAACAAACGGCGTTGATGTCACATCATTTGTGGAGGACAGGAAACCTCTGCAGGGCTGCAACCAACAGCCCTCTCCTGTGCCAGGACATAGCACGCATCCCGGGGTAATAAAGGCTTCATTTCATGCTTCAGCACACCTGGGCTGAAGCTGGGATTCAGCAACGTATCCAGGCTCAGCTCTGACTCCACAAGAGCTCCCACCTAGTCTCGCTATGAATGCTCCCAGATTTTATTCACAAGGGTTATTTTTTAACCCTTAATACTGTTTAAAAGCAGAGTTAAAAGGAAGGGAAAAGGAAAGGAAGGCTTAAAGGGAAAAGGAAGATAAAATCCATTCAGACTCTGTACTTTCCACTTCTCTGGTAACTTTTGTGCAGACCAGTCTGCTATAACCAAATCTGAGAGAGCACTGAGACATTTTAAAACAGTTCAGCTCCTGCAAGGATCATGAAAATAGGTTGCTTGTTGGAGAGAACAAACATCTTACTTCAACAGCAATTTACAGCCCATCCTCAGAGCAGACCCCTCTCTGACTCTCACTCAGCGCGTCACCATCCGTCCATGCAAAGGGCATGTCAGAGCCCACGAGGCTGCAGAGATAATGAAATATGTGTGTGCTTTGTCAGAAGCATGGCCTAAACACTTACAGTGCTGTAAATATAAACTCAACAGCTGCTGTGCCTTACAGTTCAAGGTAAGGCAGAATAGGTGACGTAAATTGTGCCAGTGTGCTATCAACATAAAACAACAGGGCATGATACATTACCATGAGCCCTGAGCACTTCACATCTGTCTTGACACCACTGTGGGTTTGACACCCGTCAGTTCAAAGGAGAAAATACAGCTTGCCAAGGGAATCGTTCCAGCCCCGCATCAGGGCGCTCGCCCCACCACAGGGCAGGCAGACAGTACTCTCTGCTCAGGCAGCATTAATGGATTTGGGCCATGACACACAGGCAAATGTGCTGATCTGCTCCATGGGAAAGGACCTGTCAGGATGAGTCTCAGTCCAGCTGGGTGCCTATGCCAGCACATAACCTCGAGCACCCATTTGAAGAGAGCTGCTTGCAATTTCAATTTATGCAGATACTTATGCTGTGCTCATCCACAAGGGCAGGCTAAACCAGGCTCTGCCAGCCCCTGCCTTGCCACAGCGCTTCAAGCAGCCTGAATAGCACTCCTGGCTTGAGCCAGCCTGGGGCCCAGTCTGCCCTGTGACACAAATGCCACCATGCCCAATACCCGCTACCAGCTGCACTGATTTCAAAACCTCTCTCTCCCGTCCTGAGGGAAAGCTGCTTACTTCTGAACAACGGAAGGCTTGGTCAGATTGTTATTGAAAGGCAGCAAATACATGGCACTCATCAAACAAGGTATAGTCCTTAAAGCTCACATGACAACTGGACAGTAAAAATTAGGAATACAAGCCATCAGTAATACTCACCTTCCTGACAGAAGTCTTTCCTGATCTAAGAAGGCAAGATAAAGGTAAGTCACTCCTTAAATAAAGTTCTTCATCCTTTAAGACTTTTTTATGGGCTCTGACCTGATAGCAACCCTTGGCTTTTGGATGTTCCTCACACTTTAAAACCCCAAGACCTTTCCCCCATCCTGTTGTGACAAAAATCCTTTTGTTGAGGTTTAACACGAGGTACCTGCATGATTCTGGTGATGTTACTGATGGCATCTGCACACCAAGCAAGACATGTGACTGAAAAGTCAGGGTGGAAGACAAGTGTGCTCAGGTCCCCTTACAACACACTCATGGGCAGAGGACTTGCCTGTGCCTGGGATCTGGGAAGGACTTCAGGATCGCTGGATTTGAAGGGATCCAATGAGAGTGCTCAGCTTCTTCAAGGTAAAACTTCAGGGCTTTGTAGGATGTCAGTCTAACCTGGATGAGAGAGTTCAGGTGGTACTTCAGGAAGGCACATCCTCACAAGCCAAGCCCCAAGGTCGATTTCTATCACACTACAGCCTGGAACACACCTAAGTGCCTGGTTGAATCATGACCAGAGATCATGAGAGATCAAGGACAAGGTGGGCCTATGGTCACCACTCCTCCATACTTGTTCTGCAACAGCACCACTCTTCTGGAGACCACGAAAGGGGTTACTGATTTTGACAACTCATCAGAGTTTCCTTATTCCAACCTTCAGACACAGGCTTTGCCCTAGGGAACAAACGAGCAGAGCCAGGCACAGCAGGCATGTATGACTGCTGGTGAGCACTGAGTATTGCCAACCATTACAAAACACAGGAAAACAGCAAGTGAGGTTTTAGCCAGTTTAAACAATCCTGCAGGGAATACTACCGATAGAAACTAATACATATGCAAGCAAGAGCAAGCTGCCTGGGAAATAGAGCACTTTGCCTCCAGTGTCAAATAAAGCACAACGCTTACATTGCCTTTGGTCCAGCGTTAACTGTATCTTTAACATGCATATATCTCTGAAAGATTCTTCCTGAATATCTACATGGATATCATCCTCTCGTGTTCAAAGTTTTCATGCAGGAGGGCAACATGTTGCCTGTGGTCTGAATGAGGAGTGACTGGTATTGCTTGTCTGGATTTCTCCTAAGTACCTGGGAGCAGAATTTGCCCAAGTGGAGACATCCCCCAGCCTGGGTGGTGACAGCAGTCTCTTGTGATTTCTCAGGAGTACTCCAAGTCTATATTTGACCATCCTGTGTTGTACTGTGAATTTGTCTTAGACCTGCTTGATCATTCACCCCTGCTGTTGGTGTAAACTCAATTTATCTCTGTCCCAATCCTCTCCTCCTCTTCCAGGAGAGTTGTATCACTCTCCTGAGCCACCCTGCTGCATATGTTTGTGAAACAGTCCTGTCCAGAGCAAGGGGAAGGCTGAGTGAGGGTCCCCACACAAAGTGGCAGGGCTGTGCCAGGAACAAAGATCCCAAGCAGAGGTCAGCAGCACAAGTAGCTGTCACCATGTCAGCCCAGCACTCCAGAGGCTGAGCACTTACAATTGCGATTCAAATCTGCCATGGAGTTCATCATGTTTATTTAGGCATTAAAAGCAATTTCCCAAGCACATGTCTGTCACATTCAGACACAAAAGGCTAGCCTGTAATTAGGACGTATATGACCTCACTGGCTTTAATTAGGAGAAGCCGGTACCCAATCCGTTTCCCAGATAGAAGGAAACTCGCATTAGGAGGGAAGTTCGGTGTCAGCTGGAAGAACATGCACAATACCTGCTGTAACAGCCCCTGATTCATCATCAGCCCCTCCACCATCAGGACTCTGTCAATGATTTGCTCATCATTTGATCATGCACCAACACATGAGATCAGGAGACAGATACTGTGACAGAGAGAATGATCACACAGCAGGGGGGAAAAAAAGGAGGGGGAAAAAAAAAGGAAAACAAAAACCAGGACTAGCAATTTCCGCTTTGGTAAGGCAGCAGGGCGGGCTCACAGCAAAAGGCAGGGTTAGCCCAAGGGGCTGAAACTCTGCTAACTTTATCCCTGCTTATGCAAGTCAGCATTTACCCCCCCCCCCCAGGGTTTGCTGAAACTTAATGCACAAGACAAAAAAAATATTTGAGATCAAAACACCTCAGCAAGAGCCAACAGTCACAAAAAGTCCATTTGTGGTAGGGAAATGCAGCAAAGAACTCCAAATTCTGCTAAATATATCCTGCTGCAGAGAAGGTACAATTGTGGCCCATCTGAGAGATGACAGCCACACCTCTACCTGCAGTGCACTGCTCCTGCCTGCCAGAGAGGCCTCAGAGCCACCACCCACCCCAGGCACAGCCAGACCCGCCCCAGGGACCAACAGAGGGGACATCAGTCATGTCAAACACAGACCCTCACCCTCCAAATGGATCTGTGCTCAGGCCCACGATGTCCTGTCAAACAATTGTTTTCCAAACAGGAACAAGGGTGGGGAAAAGCCGTTGTATATAAACTACACATAATTTTATTAGTAATATTTTTTACTGTGATAGGAATAGAACCTGCAGCTCTGCTACACCAAGAACTGGAGAAGTTCAAGAGATGTGGCAAAAAACTTGCAAAATAAGCTTTAGAGAGGAGGAGGCTCACCTTCACTCCATCACCAAGAACCACAGTATGACAAAATCTGTTTCCTCTGGTAGAAAGATTTTCACACATTAGATCTCAGAACATTTCCCAGAATTAAATACTTACTTCCAATCTATATCAAAAAGTACCAGCAGATTTCCACCTTTTTTCTTTTTTGCTCAGTCAGACACGCTAAATACTTGGTCTTTCCTGACAAATTTCACCGGGTCAACATAAGTGAAGTCAGACAACTATGCAGGCACAAGGAAATGCACCGAGTAGGTGAAAATCAAGGAAAAAGATGCCGAACTAAATCACATAATTAGTCCAAATTCTGTTCTTAGCACAGTTAATGAGCTCTAACACAAAGAAACTGGCCTCCAAGAGACAACCAAATCCTGCACTAGCTGTAAAAGGCCTCTTGCTTCCTTCCACTCCTAATTCCCTCCTCTGCAAAATAACCACCTCCACATGCCTTCTGCTGCTTCCTGTCTCCTCTGGTCCTGCTTTGGTTTTCCTCTGGCATTCCAGCTCATGGGGGTCAGCTGGTACTCTCGTCCCAGTCCCTCTGCGGTCCATCTAAAAAGCCTGGCAGAGAGGAAGAGCTGCACGAGTTACTGCAGCACTCCTGATCTGTATTCTGAGCCACAGCTGGGGGACAGACCCCAGCCAGCCTCCAGCCACAGCTCCAGGATACAGAGCTGGGCCAATGAGGGAGAGAAGCTGTCTGCTTACTGTTTCCAGCAGACATAAAACTCAACTCCCAGTGTGCGCGCCCAATAAAGAGGGGCTGGAGGGGTGGAATTAATAGCTGCCAAGCATATCGTGTGCAGGATTGATGGGTTAAATAAGTAACAAACACAAAAAGCACACAGAGCAAACATGCAGACGGAGGCAGGAGGGAAGGAGCAGGCGCTGCCCTGGAGGGCCCCTGGCGCCATGCAGCCCCTTGGTGTCTTGGAATGGGCAGAGCAGCCCACGGCCATGGCACGGCTTCCCTAGGAGCTGCTGCCACTCCGGCTCCAAGGCAGCACCTGCAAAAGTCGGCAGCACCTGCAAAAGTCGTCAGCACCAGGGCCTGGAGAGCAGGGGCTGCTGCCAGTGGGGTGGGCAGGGATGGCTGGGTGGGCCTTGCAGCCCACAAATGTGTGTCTGTGCACTGGGGGAGCCCCAAGGGCGTGGGGAGGGGGTGTCAGCCGTGGGAACACAGTGCATGGCATTGCACATGGACAAGGAGTGGAAGAGAACATCATTTCTTTAAACTCATCTTGCATTCAGCCAGCTGCATATAAATTTCCCTCTATCTCATCAAGCTCTCACTGTTTGGCCTCCTCTGACTGATATTGGCTCATCATACTTAATCTAGGGTGAAATTTCCTCGTCTGAGCTAAATTACTCGCAGCCATCAAGGGAAACGATATTTATTTTTCGTGGGGCTAATGACCTGTCCCCCGGACCCACCCACTGATGGTTATTTACTAGGGCCCAGATGCTTGGGCTCAAAATGAGTGCTAATGTCAGCGGGAGCCATTCCTCATCCAGGGCTCTGATTGAATTGGAGCGATCCCATTGACATTGACTCGGTGACTTTTAAGGCCATTACCCTCAGCAAGAGATGAACCTCTCATCATTGCTCCGACACTGACAGCTGATTAGCGACAAATTACAAGCGGGAAGAACCTAAGACTTTGTTGGGTGAGGGAGGGGAGGGGGCAGAAAGCAGAAGGGGAGATTTGGAGGAGGTGTGGGGAAAGCGCAGAGTCGGGGAACTTGGAGCGAGGAGTAAAGGAAAAGGAAAGAGTGGGAGGGGGCAGCAACACCCAGAAGCTGATGCGGCCTTTGGCTGGATGTAGAACAGGACCCACAGCCAAAGGCTGCAGAGAGGCAAAGACACGTAGTGACTGGAGGGAGCCAGAGTCAGAGCAGGGCTGGGAGAAAAAACCTCCACTTCCTGACAGCATGTGAAGAATGGACAGCGGGGCCAAACACAGCTGAGGCAGGCAGACAGTTTGGTGGCAGCTGTGTGCCAGCTCTCAGGAATCACAGGTCCTGTGAAAACCGACAAGCCTCCAGGAAAGGAGAGGGGAGGGAAAGCTGTCTGACAGCCCTGACATGCATTTCAGTTACGGCTCTCATTCTCAGTGTTCAGACAGCAACAGCAACACGACCAAAGGTACTCTCACTGTGACCTGTTTTGCCAAGCACACTGCTACCTGAGTTTCTCTTTTCACTGCTCTTACATTACTGAGGATAAAGTTTTAATGATTCCAGGTCACACAGTTTTGGTTTCAAACACAGAAACACAGACACTTCTGCTGTCAAACATGGGAGCAGCCAGGAACCCACACCAGCCTCCTGTGCCAGCTCCCCAAACACAGAAGAGTGGGTGGGTGCTATTTCAAAGCTAACGGAGAAAGATGCCATACCTTAAAGAAAATGCTGCTCCTGTGCATACAGCTTTTATCTGGATGATTTGTGAAGCAGACTGTACTCGCCCCCTAAGAGTAAAAGGGAATATTTTCAGTGACACCATTTATAATAGAGCCATCCTGAAAGGCATTACAAGGAGGCTTGTTGCTCTGCAGTCCTGCATAAGCAGGCTCACCACACTTTACAGCTCACAAAACACCAGGCCCATTTCAAAGAACAAGTGAAATACAGATGAAGAAAATGCTTGCAAGGCTGAACCACCACGGTCACAAGTGCCCTCTCTGAAATAAAACCTGGCTCTGGGTACTTGGCAAACAAATGCAGTATGCCTAAGTGCAGCCTGTCAGCTGAGGTCTGAAACCCCAAAAGCACCTTCAGCAGCGGTCATGGCAGTTTGAATCTCAGGCCCCAGCTGAAGGAAAGCTGCTCTGATGGACCCCAAGCCTGTGGCTGCACCTCCCCTTGCTCCTCCTGTACAGCTGCATCCGGCACCTGTCTACCACTGCTTCCAAGGAAAGGCAGCAAAGCAGCTGCTCTGCTCTCCCCATCTGCACTCCCCAACAATTCCTATGGTGATCTCACTAGGAAAGGTAGCATACACTGACACCTAAAAATCCTCCTGGGGACTCAGTAGCAAGGAGTGCATTGGACAGCTGAACAAATCACTGTGTTTTATGGCCTGCCCAGAGCACCTGTGAGCCTCTGTGCTCCTGGAGGTCTAGAGCTACTCCATTTGAGTAGATGCAGATCCCTCACTGCAGAACTGATGGGGCTGCCATGAGGCTTGGCTACAGATGACCAGCCAACGCATACTTCGATGCAGTGACCAACCAACAACCCTACACAGTGCTCTTCAAAGCCACAAACCTTGACCCACCTCCTGTCCTACAAGTCTGGGCAGGACCCAATGGCCTCCTTGGGACACTCTCTGAGGGATTGCAGGTTGGTTTTTTGACATGAGCATAAGCTATGGCAAGCGTTTCAGCATGAAAGATGTGCTAACGGATGAATATCTGACCCTCATGGGAAGTTCCCTGGCTTTAAAGAGCCTAGTTGCAAAATTTCCACCTCAGAGACCACTCCGTGAGCTCATCACCCTCACTGAGGTTTTCCTCATACAGAGAATTCATACTACCAGAGTTAAGTCTTCCTCTTACATAATTTCCACCTGCCCACCCAGACCAGTCCATTAGTGTGCAGGGAACCCACCTGTCCCTTCAGCACTGGCCAGCCTGTTTTGAGAGAAAGCTCTGCCAAACCACCACCTCCCAGCTCTGCAGCACTTCCCTCTCCTGAAGCAGGACAACAGCAATCTGGAACACTCAATACAAATTTAAAAAAAATAAATTCTGTGGACTGCAGGCTAGGTTTGATGAGCACTTTTGGAAGGCAATGCAAAGAAAAGGTTCACCAGCTCGCAATAATATTGAGCTGATGTGGTGTACAGGAATGCATACGGCTTCCACCCTAAGAAAATCGTTCTCCAAGAACAGGACAGAGGAGCTTTTCTCCTTAGAATTGATCTCCCCAATCAATGCAGCATTGTGGGGGATTTGTCATCTCCTAGAACAGCAAAGAAATCCGGGTAATTGGAGCAAGTCTAGCTGTCACCTGACCAAACAAAACACAAGCCATTCACCAACTGCAGCACCACAATACTTGGTCACCAAACTGCATCTCAGAGCTACCAAACAGTATAAAAGATCTCACATCATCCCTTAAAAACCCCTACACATTAAAAGGAAAAGATTTCTTGCTACATGTTCTGAACAAGCCCAGTGACACCTGCTAGTGGGAGGAGGTTTGAGCCAAGCTGCCAGGTAAAAGCAGCTCGTCCCTCTGGCTGTGGAGCTCAGCGGGAAGCTGATGGAGTGCCTGGCTGCCTGCGTGTGCTGCACAGTTGCTGGGGTGGGTCTGTCTGACCACGCATCCAAACGAGCTAATGCTCCCCTTCTCAGCCTGATTGGTCAATTTGGGTGACATATTTTGGGCATCTCTGCTTACTCAGTGACTGCAACTTGTACCCCGTCCACAAATCCCCATCTGCAGCTACAGATGGCCTTTTTTTTTCTCCCCTTCCTCCCTTTGCCATTGTGTGGAACAGTTCTCGGAGGCTGCAGAACAGAGGCAGGGATGCAGAACAGAGTGGCTGTACTCTGCCACACAAGCCAGACAGACATAAAATTCAACACAAGTGAGGAAACCCCAATTCTGAACCTGCAAACTGTCCACTGTGCAGCCAAAAGTCCCTTTCTCCAGGTCTGGCTTGCACACAAAGCACAGCCCAAGAGCAGCAGTTAAACACTGTTGTAGGACAAACCAGGAAAAAATCCTGCTGAGTTTTTAACTATGCAAACTTGGTTCTTTCTTTAGTGTTTAACATACTTTATGCCAGACTTTGCAAAATATTCTCTTCTTCTGCACTTCATCAGGAACAATAAGACTTACCCCAACCTGGGAATAGTTCCGAAGCCTGGAAGATCTGGTAAAATGCCACAAGGAAATCCACTTTTATTTCTGTTGCAAAATACCTACCTGTCTTTTCTCACATCGTTGCATTCCTAACTCATTTTCTACTTCTCTATTAAACAGAAGCATGAGATAAAAAAGACCTGTTTCACCACTCATTTTGTCTCATTTCTCTTAACCTCTCATGCAACTGGACCCAGACCGGGGAAATGCGCTAAACAGCAGAGAGTAAAGACACAAATGTTTGTACATACACTCACGTCTTTTAAACTGCCTCTTTCAAACTGCCTGTGCCGCAAGGAGGAGGTAATTTACCTGTACAATTGGCAGCTGGGCTGTTCGTGCTGCCAACCAAACTGTTCTCAAGCCCCAGGGCTTTTGTCTAGGAACGTATTTGTTGTTATTCTTTTGCCTAGGAGTGTAATTGTGGTTATTTTTCATGGTTATCATCACTATTACCTTCAATGCAAACAAGCAAGGCCACAGAGCCTAACCATGCTCCAGTTCTGCAAGATTTGCAAGAGCTTTTACACTTCAGCTGAGGCAAAGCAAAGCCTTATCCTCCTTCCTACATTGTTCAAGTGCCTCTCCTGTATTTCAGTCCTTTACACTACAAATATATCTATTCTTTTTTTTTTTTTTTTTTTTTTTTTTTTTTTGGTGGGTATTGCAAAGTCCTGTGCTTGTAGTGGCTCACCTTGAGCACCGTTAGTGACATTTATTTTACATTACTCCTAGTCTGAAAACACATTTCATGTGATATTTTGCCAGCTGGGCCCAAAACTATTAATCCATTTTTAAAATGCAGACCATTTTGTTTTTAATCACACACTTCTATTTTGAGTTGGGTGCACTGTAATCCATGGAGTTCTGTAATTTTCCACTTCATTTATTTTGGATTTAATGAGCTGGTAATAATGTATATTTCCAACTGAAACGACTGCCTGAAATGTGGAGCAGAAAGTCACAAAAGTAAAGAACTTGGGCAGGGAACATCGCTGTCTGAAGTTTTATGGAAATAAATTGAGCAACATTAAGATCTGGAACTGTAACAGAGTGAAAGCCCTGGTAAAGTGCTGATTTTCTGTTTTCAATAGTTTTTTAAAAATATTTTTAGTGCTTACTGTTGTGTTAGGCTGAAGAAGTCTTGGTGCACCTCTGCAGAGCATCAGTTAGAGCTGTGATTTTTAACTGCAGAGGGGAAATCCCCTCCTCATTAGAGCTTCAGGGGCAATTCCCATTGCAATCAGCCCAGGAAGACTCGGATGATCGACCTCCCAAATCAGGCTCCTATCCTGCACTTGGCCAGCTAGGCCAGGGGGTGATTTCAGAAAGCTCTGAGCAATCAGAAGCTTTGAAGGATGCTTGAAAATTAGGCCGCTTAATTAGATGTACAAATATGGGGCATTGTTTTGTACCTTGAAGTGCATTCTTTGATGGCTCCCAGATGCAAACCACTCTTCCTCTGCTCCAGATGAGCAGGAATTTCATGCTAAGCAATAGCAACCAGAAGTTCCACCTGTTAAATGCATGTTTATGTCTGATGTGTACTCTTATGTGTGTGTATTCTCCCTCTGGGCACAAAGGACATTCATGTCGTTACACCCACAAAATCCTTTTTGATTTGCTACAGAGGGCAAGGATCAGACATGTACAAAGTAGCCTTGCTTCACATGAAAACATGTGGGGTTTTAATCTTGGTTAATTTAAAAATAATCCCAAAAGTTGCATCTTCTTGCATAGCAGCTCTTTAAATACAGCAATAGGTCCATCAGCAGTGCTCTCCATTCCTGGTCAGTGACACGAGTGCCAGAGAAGAGGCAGTATTCCAGGCAGACATTTGAATGGTTAGCAGGCACAAGTGAAACGTTGTGTTTGGTGTGGCAATCCCAGCCACGATCTAGCCCGGCCAGGATGTGTCCCCTAGAGCTCAAGAGCAAACTTGGCAAAAAAAACCCCCTAGGCTGTCTCTTTAATGGCAAAACTGCTTTTAGAGATGATGTTTAAAATATTCATTTAAATGCTACATTCACAGTCCTGTTCTGCAAAGTGTAAACAAAAGCTGATTACCCGAAGACATTTTCCTCTGTAATTAGGTTCACTCCTCAGTTTAAAAAAGCCCCACAGAACTTGTAAGGAAAAACAGTCATGTGGTATATATCCCCTGCTCTCCTCAGAGCCTCTGAATAATGTGACTGTGCTAATTGGTATCCATTAGGGCAGGAATCAGAATCCCACTACCCCAAACATGCTGCCTTTTCTTGATAATTACAGTGCTGGCAAACACCCCCCCCAACAATTTCGGGGCTAATCACAGTGAATCCTGTATATAGTGTGATGCTGCATTATTCAAAAAGGTAATGAAATTCCAGGAAACATCAGATGCAGCAGGTACACGAAGATAATTTTGTTTTTATAACCAATTTCAGTCAGATAAATACTAGAATCCTTTCCAATTTTCCCCCCATGAAACTAAAGTGTCACTGAGATTTACAGCCCCCTCAAGTTCTCTTTTCAGAGGAACATTCATTTACATAAACAGATAATCCCAGATAAAAATTTCCATTAGACAAAGGTGAAATGGATCAATTTTCTCTGCCAAGACAAATCTTAAATCTTGAACAGATAGGGTCATTATTACACCAGGCCCATTTCAGAAATAATGTATTAAAAAAAAAAATCAGCCGATAGCAGCCATTTCCAGCTTTCCAATTATCTTTAAGAAAAGCTTATTCTGTGGACAATAAAGCACATTACTGCACAATATGATACAGTCCATAAAGATCACAATGTTTTATGAAAGGTTAAAGAAAGCTCAGCACATTTAGGGGAATGTCATAACCCACAAAGTCTTTCAAGACTTAACCAGACTCCCGCAGGCCGCGCTGCGGGTGCGGCGCTGCTCTCCCGCTGTCGCGGGGGCGCTTCCCGGGGGCACCTGGATTTTGGGGGTCCGCGTGCTGTCCCAGGGCACGGGATGGACGGGCTGCCACAGCTCCTCCGCCCCCGGGGGGGGAAGCCAATTACCTGTCCCTTCTCAGCGTGCTGGGGAGGAGGAGACACTTAGAACGCAGGCGGGGCCCTTCTGCCCCGTGCTCATGACCTCAGGGCTCTTCTCAGCCCGCTGGGATGCCTGACTCACAGAAAGACGTGACATGAGCTCAGTGTGCTGCCTCCTCCCGCTTCACCTCCAGCCCAGGCTCGGTTGGGCACTAACGAGGCAGAGGCAGAGCCCCATCCTCTCCTACCCACCCTGGCCCCCTGCTCCACAGCACCTGCTGTGGCCCTCCCCGCAATGCCGGAGCAAAGCACCCAGCTCTGCAGCTCTCCCCGGCCCCAAGCTCCAGGGGGAAGGCTGGGCGGCTGGGGCAGGAATACCCTCCCGCGGCAGGGAGGCCACGCTGCTCTCCAGTGCCACACAAGTTTGTCAGGCCCCTGGGAATGGAGTTTATGAGGGGTGACAGCAGCAAGGAGCAAGTGCCAGAATTCACTGCCTAATAGACACAGCAGTCAAAGCAAAACAAGCAGCAACTTACCCGACTCGATTTTTCATCCAAGAGGAATCAGATTTATTTGCTATTTAACGAACTGCTCCTTACAGACATCACAGGAGGAGCAGGAGAGGAGTGGTATGGGAGTGAGTGACACATGTCTAGTGTTAGGAAACAAGATCCCATCAAGAGACAACCTGCAGGAAGACTTTATCCTGGCTCACTGCCAAATCCCGTCCTGCAGATCCCTAAGCCTGCTCAGGAGTGCAGGTGATAGGGCTGCACAAATCCCTAGGAGAGTTTTAGGCACCACAGGAACTTCTTATCTGGGGATGTACTGCTCCTAGCTCTGAAGTATGAGAAAAGGAATTACCTGAAACAGAAATGGACACCAAAAGGCACATCTGGACGTGCCTTTCCAAAGTCTTACCCTTTACCAGAGCATCAGGCAAAGTTATTTTCAGTCCTTTGCTAAGTGCATCACAAGACCACCAGGTGAACCCAGCATCCTGAGTGGGGACCTCGTTCAAGAGCTTTGTCTGAGTAATTTTAATTCCTTTGTTGTGATGGATCTTCTGGACTGAAAAGCCCAGTGGGAGAGAGGCTGCTTGGTGTCATTTACCTTTACAGCAGCCAGCACCCAGGACCCCTGGGTTCTCTTCTCCCTGGCCATCACCAATAGGTAATGCCAAAACAAATGTGGAGTAACGACAACTCATTCCTCTGTGGAAGGAAGGCAACCATCTATTGAAATGCAAAAAAAAAATGTGAAACTGCACAAGCAGTTTTTTAACTTCTCTCCAAGGGTCTTCTGGTTCAGCCACCAAAACCAGAGACGTACCAAATCAGAGATATCGATATAATATGGAATCCCTATATTCTGGTAAAACAAATCACGCATGAGCAGCAATGAAAAGTTCCTTCCTACATTGCTAGAAATGTGAATACCTTTTAGTTACACCAGAGGAAAAAAACCTGACAGCACACAGCTGAGCCACTGGACTGTTCACTACAGGTCTATCAGCTCACCAGAGATCTGGCAGCACCAGTGCAGGATGGAACTGTGCAGACTGGAAAGGATTAACACCACCCAGGTATCAGTTCTCATCAGATTTTTCAAGCCATGTTTGTGCTTCTATTTCTGTCCTACAGGAACATGACAGAAAGCCTGCTGTCACCTTCTACAGCTTGAAACGAATTGTAAACTATAAAAAGAATGACTTTGTGCAGAATTTCTGAATGACTGCTGGAATTTTAACCGATCCCTTTGGTCTGAAAAAAAAGGGGATTTTCTGTAAAGTAAATAAATGCCCCGCTGCCAAACTTAAATTAAAATTAATCACAAAACCCACATCTGTTTTACCCCACCCTAGACAGAAAAAAAGCCTATAAATGACAACACTTGTTTTCAACCTGATAAACTCTCTTATCCCATATGTAAGTGAAGAATCACTACAGCTCACTACAGATCTGTAAAAGCTCCTCACTACAGAGGAGGCAAGAAACAAAAACAAAGAGCAGAAGCTCACATCTGTCAGCTCTCTCTTTCAGACACACAAACACTCAGATTTCACTCTCTCTGGTGGATAAGAGGTGAGACATTTTCAAGAGGGACGGTGTTTGACTTGCTAGTAGGTTTAGGCTGAGGAGAACAGATCTCCAACAGGTTACATGACTTAATTATCACTGCACAAGAGTCACTGTACAGGAGGGACCTGGTTACCCAAAGAGGGATCACTGGATCACCTTTAAACTTGAGACTTGGTCCCAAACACTTCTAAATAAAACAAGATAACTGCTGCAGCCCAGTAAAAAACCCAAGCAATCAAAGCAGGCTTTTCCTGCGAACCAAGACAACTGAGGTGGATCACAGGGTCTCATCTGCCCCATCGTGCAACCTTTCAGCTGAATTTTGAATAGCTAAGGATGTAGAATTCACAATAAAATAAAAATCATATTGACATTCAAAAGCGTCAGGTGATGTGATTAAAGCTGTCAGGCTCAGCAATCAGCATGGCTTCAATACACAGAACTTGCAGCTCACTACAGGACAGTACATGGCTGACTTCATAATTTTATTAAATTGCTTTAATTTTGAGCTGAGAAAATCTTCCTAGTAGAGCCATACTTCCTTTAACTGCTACTGGAAACTTTTTTAATGTGTGGAAATACCTACTATTGCCATCACTGGCATTTCAGTCATAACATCTAATGGTGTGGAGATTGTTGCCTTATAAAATTCACAGCTGGGTAGCTACATGGCTCAAGGCTAAAACCTATTTTAAAATCCAGTATTTTAGGATGGAGAATGTTATTAAAACATTTTGCCCATTAAAAATATATGGCATATCATTGGTCATTCCATGTGATGCAGTGCCAGCCCTTTTTTTAGGCAGACCACTTGGGATGACTGCTGAAAACCTGGCAAGCTGTTTGACAAGTCCACATTCTAATAACTTAGTAGTCCATAAAAAAAAAAAACCCCAAACAAACATACAAAAAACCCTGCAAACAAAAACCCCCCAAAAAGCATTGCAGCAGCCTGAAAGAATCTCACCAGTGCCCCTGACATAGCATGCCCAGAACTCGCTCACACACACAGCCACAGTTGGTCTCTTCACGCTGACAGTCACACACTGACATGCTTGCTTGATCTCCTCATGGCACAAGTTACACTGAAATAATAATGAGGCTGCAGGTTTTTAGTTGGGTTTTTTTGTAGTTTTTTGTTGTGGGGGGGTTTTTTAATGAAATGTAGTGAAGTGACAAATGTTGATAAATATTCTTTCAGCAACTCCAGGGGCATTTGGCATCCACTTCCATGAGCTGATGCATGTCTTACCCTGGAGAACACAAGGATGAATACTTTGAGGCTAAACAAAAACCCCAAGATTGCTGTCTCTTTGATCATTCCCCCACCTGTGCTGTGTAAGGAAAGCTGCTGGCACTGCACAGGAAGGATCCCCCTTGCCCTGGGAGAATCTCCCTCCCCAGTGAGTCCTGCCACTGAAGTCAGTGGGATCACCCACGGAGGGACCGATTGCCAACATGAGTGACCGAGTACCCCATCTGATCCCACCTCAGAAACAGCTGGCACGTCAATCGTTGATTGAGAAAATTATCTGAAAAGCTCTGGCAAAGTTGAAAGGACTCGGATATGGAGAGAAGGATGTGCAATCAAGGTCATCTGTTCTCCCGGGTTGTCGCTGCCCGTCCTGCAGCTCCCTCTCACTCTCCACGGCCTGAGGACCCACAGCGCTTCCCAGCTGCCTGCAAGTCATGCTTCCCTTTGGATTTTGCTTCCTGCAGCAGCATGACCACCGAGGCCAGGCGGGCACTCAGAGCGCTCTCTTCCTGAACCACTGACGCAGCTTCTGGATAGCCAGGGAGGTGAGGATGAGGGTAGACTGGGCTACCTGAAGACAAGCAGGATGAGACCTCAGATGTGAGGTGTCAGCCATGTTCAGTGTGGTTTTGTCCTATCAGGCCCAGCCAGACTTCTCACAGGTGGCGGAGTTTCTTGCTCTTCCTACTCCCTGTGCAGAAGAGAGGGCTAAGCTGTTAAAGTCACTTTCCTACTGCAGGAGAGGTTCTTCTGGGAAGTCAACCCAATCATGTCCTGTGGTCCCAAGAAAGCACACCCTATCCAGTATGTCCTGGTTCTAATCCCAGCTGAGTCTTTGCTTTGGACTAACTCTCCAGCAAAAAGAACACCATGTTTTATACTTGCAAGAAAAATGTCACCACTCCTAACAACCAGGAAAATAACCTTGACCTCACTGCACCTCCCCTTGGAGGAAAAAGCGTGGATACTGTTATTCATACTTGTACTGTACAAATGTTCCCAAAATGTCAGTCTTCTCTAATGACCCTAAAGAGACTGAAAATTAAAGTGCAGTTCTGGGCAGGGAAGCGACTCTATTAAAAAGAGACAGACAGAGAGAGCCTGTAGCTGTTCTGAGCTGCCTTCCAAGTTCTATATATTAACTAAGCCTATGCACCAAAGCCATGTTTTTAACTACTGTCAGCACTGCGGAGTCACTCCAGCAGCCATCGAGCAAGCTGTTCTGCCTCATGCCTCATCACCATTTCTCACACTCTGCATCAAAGCACCAACATTAGCAAATTCAGCTGCCCTTCAAACTCCCAGCTCCAGTTTGGAGGAAGCATCTGCGGCCATTCAACTCCTTGCGAGGCTGCTGAAAAAAGTCCCAGCTTGCCAGGAACACGGAGAGCAGCCAAGCCTGATGGCTCTCCATGACACATGGCCCTAGGACAGGCAAGGGAGCTGCAATAGCTCCACATCCCCACGCCACTCTCGGATTCCCG
The DNA here is from genome assembly GCA_025920805.1 of Petroica traversi. Taxonomy (NCBI): domain Eukaryota; kingdom Metazoa; phylum Chordata; class Aves; order Passeriformes; family Petroicidae; genus Petroica; species Petroica traversi. The sequence continues at coordinate 4,020,537 of JAHLSL010000078.1, read as the reverse complement.
CTCCAAACTCGTCCCCAGCAGCATGGATCATCTGCAGGCTTTCAGGAGTCCCTGCTGCCATTCAGCACGTCAGGAGGAATCAGATCTCAGCAGAGGAAGACCACACTTCACATGTTAGAAAGATCACTCCCCAGAGTCACAGCACCAGCTCACACCACTGTGGCTCCAGCACTGTGTCTTCTGTGGAGCACAAAGCTTTCATTCCAGCAGTCACTCCAATGGCAGAGCACCGTCAGAAGGCATCCATCAGCTTAGCAGACTGTAGGAAAACAGGAAACAAAATCAAGATGGGCTTTGGGTAAGAGTAGCAGAATTCTAACTCCTCACGGCTCAATGTGCACAGCCCAGACAGGGAGTTCAATCACTGCCTCGTTGGTCCCAGAACACTGGGTTACTGTCATTCCTAGATCACAGCAAAAGCAGGAGCAGAAGCAGAACAGAATTCTCGAGACTGGTCACATCCAAGTGCTCTGCAGCCACTTGTGGAACATGCTGGTGAGTTTTGTACGACTGATGAGGTACAGTACACAGCAAGATTTGTGTGAGGAAATGGCATGGAGGGTGCAGCTGGAGAACGTAGAGAACGTAGGAAAATTCCAACAGATGCTTCTAAGACTGGGAAACAATCCTCTGTGGACCTTGCTGAATTTTGACAGCTTAAAAAAATCAACACATTAGCTTGGAATATGTGAAAGTAATAGATGAAATGGCCAGATAATTTGATGAAAAAAGGGAAAAATTAGGTAGGAAAGCAAGATTCCCTCCCCTTTTTCTTTGCAGAGAATTTTTAGTCCAAGTAATAGCTGAAAAGGAGCATTTCAGGTCTCCCAGGCCCAGATGAGATGGGACTGTGGCATCTACTAGCATGAAAAGTGGACAAACACGACATATTACAAAATAAGGTATTAAAAGCAATTGCAGGACTTGTTATACCGTACTTGGTTCTGCACCAGTTTCCCAGCCCTTCCTTATAAACGGCTTCTTCCTGAACACTTAGAAGTCTCCATGATTCAATGAAGCTAGACATAGAATGAGGTTAAGAGAAGATAAAGGAGCTGTGTGTCTTCGGAAGACCATGGAATTCAAATTTAGCAACCAGAACAGCTGAGGAAAACCTGAAGACAAATTAAGTAGCAAAGGGAAAACCTCAATCTGGCAGGCAGGTGACAATATCCACGATGTAGTGAGCCGAGCAAGACAATAATCTCCTCCCTATTTCCTGGATCTTTCTGGAGCATTTCTGGAGGCAAGGCAGGCCTTCATCTTTGTATCACCAATGCTGCTACTTAGCAGTGGCATTTAGCAACATAGACAGGAAAAAAAACATGATTTGCATGTATTCATGTTGGCAGATGACGAAAAAACAAGCCAAAAGGAAGTGCAGTGAGATCAGCCCAAATGCCAATACCCAGGCCTTGTTTAGGATTAAAGCAATGCTTCATAGATCAGATTAAAAAGCACACTACAATCTGGAAGGAATTTTGGAAAAGGCCAAATTGATTTCAGCCTAGAAATTCTCATCAGAACCAAATGAGAACGTGTGTCTATGGTCCTACTTAGAAAAACATTCAAATGTTCTTGTACCAGTGAGGCTTTACAGCAGAACCCACAGGATGACTTTACAGAAAGACTGGTGTGACTGTTAAATGCCTTAGAAACACAATCCCCTTTGGTAAATTTGCTGTCAAACTCCAATCAGGTGAGGGAAGCCTCAGATTTCCACAGGAATGGTCTGGTTCTTTCTTTAACAAAGTCCCAAACCTAGGTACTGCTCCAAAATTACCTTATGGACCAAAGTTGTCCACAATTCCTGGAGTTTCACTCTCATTATAAATACAACAACTAAACTTACCCCAAACAGAGAAGAAAACATCTCTAATCAAAATAATTGGCCTCAAAATGCTTTCTGTTGTGGCATGAATTCCAGCTGTGATAAAATTTTACAGGCAGACTGGAGTTAAAGAGACCTTTAAAGATGAAAAACAGAAAACCCAAATCTGATGTGCCTAAAATTCAGGACTCCACAGAAAGGACTTTTTTTCCTCTACCAGTTTTTTCCTCTACGAATCTGGAAGCAGACTGTTGTGCTAGGAAACACCACTCCACATCATTAAGAATCTTTTCAAAGCGGCTTCTCTCCTTCCCTGGAAATCCCTTGAGTTCTCAAAAAAATTTCTTTATTGTCTCCACACCACTTCCACCTTCAGAACGTATCCAGAAAAAAAAGCCATTTGTCAATTACTTCCAGTTCTTTCATTCCAGGACTCTATTATGCTGCACAATTGTCCGTGTGCATCTGCTTAACGCAGAGGGGAAAGATGTTGCTAAATTGGCAGCAGAGCAGTGGGCTGGGCAGGAGAGGTGCCTTCTCCATTGTGTGCACGGGTCGGTTCTGCTGACTGCGAGGGCTCACACAGCATGAAAAAACCCAAATGCCATCCCTACTCCTGCTCTTGGCAGCTGTTCTCTTATCACCAAAGAGAATTTATCGCACCACTGACAGATGCTGAGATTCAGAAGCTGGAGCTGAAAGCCAAAGGGATTGATTCAAAAAACAAAAACCCCCTCTGAAAAACAAATTTAAAAAAAAAACAGGGAGGAAGAGCCCTACCAAACCAAGTCAGTTCAGTGCACACATCACATGGCTTCTCTCCATGGAGAGAGGAAAGAGAGCTGAGCCCCCACGCAGATGTCAGCAGCTCTGTCTGGGGCACTCCTGGAAGCTGCTCAGTGCTAAACTGAGGAGCTGCAGGAAACCATGGAGAGCTTGGCCATAAAATACCTAGTGGGGACAGTGAGAGGAGAGAAGACCTTCAGGGAAGAGGACCTTGAAATCAAGCTTTCTCGGTATTAAAGTCATTATCGAACATAAGGTACTTGCATTCCTAGTGTTCTCTCCTGAAGGGAATTGGTGGATCAGGGCTGTCCTGGGATTTCTGTTCTTGCACACACACACACATGCACACACTTTCTCTTTCAAAGCCTCTTTGGCTCCCACAAGGCTACAAGTCTTAGTTTCTTATAAGTGGCTCCAGTCCATACCAACATCTGGGAATCCCAGCACAGCTGCTGTGGCTACTTCCACACTGGACACAGAATTCCTGTGTTGTACATGACAAGGGGCTTTCATACCTCCCCTCCTGTTGTCATGCACGGCCTGGTGCACACGGACACTCTGTGCACACGAACAGCGACATGGTCTCTGTGGCCACAAAACAGAGCCTGTACTTCATCCACAAGTTTTGCCATATTGCTGCACACAGGATTCCAATATATCCCTCCTGCTTCCTGTCCCCAGGGAGAATCCAATTGTGTTTATCGCAGGCAAAGAAACCCTGAGCTATCCACCAACACTGCTGCAGGCACAATGCAAAAGAAGACATGCAGTGCCTTCCACCAACACTCCCAGGTGCATTTTCCTAACTAAGGCAACCTGATAAAAGATTTAATTCCTGGACAATAACCTTTTCTGGAAAACTCAGAGCAAGGTGAATTCTCCCAGAGTAGCGGATTCCAACAGTGGGGAAAGGAGTCCCAGAGCACCTCTCATATCCTTACATGTAACATGGAAAGCCCTCGAACAAAACTCGGGAGGATGCATTTTGCAGGGCACTTCAGGAGAGGATCAAACAGGGAGCCACGGCAACTCTAGGAACACCAGCACCGCCCTGATGCGCACTTCTAGGGGTCTGCAAGGCCCGGCCCCGCCGGCGTGAGCCCCGAACTCTAGGGAAGGAGGATGAGGAGGCAGCAGGCCCAGGAGCGGCGGCAAGACGGGCGGTAGCGTGGAGCAAGGCTGACACCTGCAGGGAGAGCTGGGCCTCGGGTCCTCCTCGGTGTCACCCACCTCCTCCCGCTCCCCAGCACAGCCGCGACGGGCCGGCTACACACAGGGAAAGCACGGCCGGAAAAGCCAGTTCAAAAAATGCCTCAAAAATCAGCACCGAGAATATTTCCACCCTTTCACTCTTAAAACCGAACCACTTTGGCGTTTGTTCACATTCTCCCATCAACATTTGAGATTCTTTGTTGGGATCATTGTTCTTCCCCCGGTTGCTCCCTAGAAAACCAGAGCATAAATGAAGCAGGGCACAAACAGATCTTGTTGGATCTCACAGGTTCCCTTACGAGCTCGGCTTTAGGTTTCCAGTGGCAGAATCTCACACCTCTTGTTCCCTAATGGAAGTAATTTAGATGTGGTGCAGACACACAGTAGTAGCTTGAGCTGTGCCTCGGGAAGGTCCCGGCACATAGGATTCCCCGGGCGTTTGTCCCCTCCTGGCTGAGCCCCCAGAGGGTGGGAGCTTCCTGCTGAGCCATCGGCTCAGGTCTGACTCGCCGTGCCGGGTCACTCGCCCAGAGGCACAGAGCCCCGAGCCCTCGGCTAGGCACAGGGTCAGGTCCCGGCTCCTTGCCGGGGGCGCCGGCCTTTCCTCCGCCCTAGGCACAGCCTGCAGCTGCCCCCTGAGCTGCCTGCTCTCAGTGTGCGCCTCAGCAGGCAGGGAGGGCCAACAGAGACAGGTAGGCTCCTGGGTGACCTCCTAAGCCACCTCCTTGAAAGCCTTCACTACCTTTATTTGCGCTGACTCCAGTGCCAACAGAAAAGTGTGGAACCTCTCAAGCGCATTCATCTTCCCTCCCAATTAATCTTATCTGCCAGTAAAATTCGAGATCCAGTGTAGGAATTAGGGCAAGCTACTTACTTACCTAGGAAGGTCAATTTAGGTCAAAGCTACCTCGCACAGATGGCTAATTTCAATCCCTTAAACATACAACACAATTGTTCAATAAACTCAAAATAAATAGTGTAAGTAATTAATTTAAAGCTGCCCTAATTGTTTCTCAATTTTCCCTATTAATTTAACCTATAACACTCCTCCTATCAAAGCTTCAAAGCTCTAACTTAAGAGCCAATTAAAGCTTCTTTAGAAAAAAAAAAAAAGCGCCGTCAGCACTGATTACTTCTGACTGAACCTCTTGAAGCACTCGGGAGTTCATTTAAATCGCACCAGGCTTAGAACCAAAGTGCTTTTCACAGGTATAAGGTTCTCAGTAAGCTAATGAGACAATGGAAAATTAGGATTAATTAAGGTTTTTAACTCGGCATCCACTTTCTGATCCCCATTTGGCTTGACGAAAGTGGTTTGAGGCTGGAGCAAGGAAGAAATCCCTGGGTCTGTCAGCGGGAGCTGGCAGGAGTGCACAGAGTTTTCCCCCAGCTCACTGCCACAACAGCTATGGCTGAGGATCTCCCTGCAGAATGCATTTTCTCTGTGCCTCTTTCCTAAATTCCTCTTATTAACTTCGTTACTAGCAAGCTTGGGTGAAGGGGAAATCCTGAACTGGAGGAGCAGTATGGAACAGAAAACAGAAACTAAGTGAAACGGGAATGAACCATTCCAGGTCAGCCTCCAAATACATTCCGGGGAGTTAAAACACAAGCAAGTACCTTAAAGCTAAGCTGCTCAATTATTATTGAGAGCAGGATTCCTCTGAGAAACTCCAGGGTCCTGGGGTTACATGAGGGGGAAAAGGTACCCAGCAGGGTCAGCAGGGGCAGGAGCAGCAGCGCTCTCGGGACACCGACACCAAGAGATCTCAGTGCATGGTTGATTGTACAAATATTCAAGAGCTGTTGCTGACCAAATCCAACTTAATTTGGGGTACTAAATGGTGAAACACAAACCTGGGGGTGACATAGCACAGCTGGCTCTGTCAGCATGGACTTTAAACTCCCATCATCCCCATCTTTTACTTCACATTACATATCTCTGCCATGGGAAAACTTCACACACTCCTCACACCATTTGGTTTAATGAGACCCAAGACCTTGGCAGGGGCCTGCCTGGCACACGGCTGGAAGGGAGGGCTCAGTGAACCAGGATTACCCTGTGGCACACTTGTCTGCAACTTTGAAACCAGAAGTCTTATTATACCTAGGGAATTACTGGTTTTTCCCCCACTACTTTTTTTTTAAAGTAAAAAAACTCACATTAAAAGCAGCTGGTAAACAACCTACAATTTTTCTTAAGAGTACACAGGGAAACACCCAAAATGCTAGTAATCATGATCTCGATTAACCAGAGATTGCACTTGCACAGTGCAATTGCAATTCCCACAGGGAATGACAGCCCTTGGTGTTGCCTGACCTGACAGGTGTCTTCCTGGCCTCTCTCACTGACCGAGGTTTGCAGCCTCGGTCTTACCCGAGAGGAGCAGCTCACTGACCCAAAGGCACGTTTCTGTTGTTTTGGAGACCCGAAGGGTCCTGGGGGGCCCCAGGGGTCCCCATGGGTTCGGAGGTTCTGAGGAGTCCTGGAGGGTCCCAGAAAGTGTGAGGAGTCTGAGGCAGCCCAGGGCTCTGAGGAGTCCAATGTACCTCAGGGGATCCTGGAGGTCTGAGGGGTCCCGGAGGGACTGAGGCACCCTAGGATGTCCCAGAGGGTCATGAGGGTCTGAGAGTTGAGGAAGGGGCCCCGAGAATCTGAGATGCCCTGGGGGGTTTTGGCAACTCTCAGGGATCCTGGCAGGTCTGAGGAGTCCTGGAAATCTGAAGGTCTGAGACACCCCAGGGGTCTGAGGAATCCGAGGCACCTCAGGGGATCCCTGAGGTCTGAGGGGCTCCAGAGGTCTGAGGAGCCCCGGACGATTCGAGAGATCTGAGAGCTGGGGGAAACCCAGGGAGTCTGAGGCATCTAGGGGTGTCCTGCAGGTATGAGAGATCTAAGACACCTCAAGGGTCTGAGGAGTCTGAGGGGTCCTGGACAATCCAAGAGATCTGAGGGTTCGCGGGGGCCTGAGGGTTTCTGGTGAGTCTGAGGGCTCTGAGGGGTCCCGAGCGATCTCAGAGGTCTGAGGGCTCTGAGGGGTCCCGGAGGGCTCTGAGGGGTCCCGAGCGATCTCAGAGGTCTGGGGGCTCTGAGGGGTCCCG
>JAHLSL010000078.1:3958020-4013206 GCA_025920805.1 Petroica traversi | reverse complement strand
CCGCCCCGCCCTGTGTCTCCTCTCCCTCAGCCTCTTCATCCTCTCCAACGAGACCGTCAACATCTGGAGCCACCTGCTCGGCTTCCTGCTCTTCTTCACGCTCGGCATTTACGACCTGACGGCCGTGCTGCCGGCGGCCGGCGCCTCCCGCGAGGACTTCGTCATCTGCTCCATCTGCCTCTTCTGCTTTCAGGTGCGCTCCGGCCCGGCCGCGGTGCTGAGCCCCTCCCGCCCTGCGGGCTCGGGGCGCTCCGGTAGCCTGACTTCCTATAATTCTCAGATAAATATGTTTCCACTGCACGCTTCAGGCGTGGCTCCGATGGGCCGCGGCAGCTCCTGTCCTTGCAAAAGCACAGAGAGCTAAAGGCCCCCTTTGTGTTCCCCGCAGGGCGCAGGATGCCTTTGTGCAGCCACGAGCGGGGAAAACACCCTCGCTGGCAGGGAAAGCACTGCTCTAGTGCTCCTCCCTGCTCCTGCAGAAGGTCAGAGAGAACCAGGCACTTCTCAGGGAAAAGATTTTAAGGCAGCCTAGGAGCAGACAAGCAGCCTGTGCGTAAGAGAGAAATTTCTGTGTGTTCCCTCAGTGAAGGCACGCAGTGGGTGCTGGGCAGTCAGGGCAGATTTGGGCCCTGGGCTCTGCCTGGGGCAGTTTGGCACAAGGCGGCATGGGCAGGGCAGCTGCTCCAGCTGCAGGGCTGGAGCTTGCTGTGCTCCCTGCTCCTCTGTGAGGAATTAACCCTCCTCCTCTGGCCCTCTGTGTAGGTGTGCATGCTTTGCTCAGTAGGATACCACCTGTTCTGCTGCCACCGCTCCGAGAAGACCAGCCGGCGCTGGATGGCACTGGATTACGCGGGCATTTCCATCGGGATCCTGGGCTGCTATGTGTCAGGCGTGTTCTACGCCTTCTACTGCAGCAACGTGAGTCAGGAGCACACCCTGGCAAGGCTTAGTTCCTGTGGGCTCTCTGTAGGTTCCGTGCTGCAGGAAGGGGGCTCGGGGGAGGTGTCCAAGCAGAACAGGAGCGGGGACACAGGGATGGGAACTGGAACACGTCCCTCTGACCTCAGCGGAACTGTGCCTGCTGAAGAGACAGGCAAATGCAGGTTTTCCTTTCCAACTGTTGATCGCACAAACCTCAAGAAAATATTTACATTTCTGTCAAGGCAGGGAAGTTTTACAGGCCCTACTTGTATCCAGTGCCTGAGGCTGATCATGGGATGTGTCCCATCATGGGCACTTTATTCTAACTGCATTGCCCATGAGGTGGCTGCTTTAAGGCAGAAACAACGCTTGACTTCTCTCCATTTAATGTGTTCCCTCCCAAGGCCTGCCCTGGACATGGCTGTCCAGGAGCTGAACTGGGCTGGTGAGGCACAGTTGCATTGAAAACATTTGGTGCAGGAAGTGCTTGGAATAAAGGATGTGGTGCCAGGTGCCCCCAAGCACCAGAGTCCCTTCCCCTCAGTGCCAGCTGGCAAACACAGCACCCTGCACTCAGACCCACTGCAGGTGCTCGCAGCAGGGACAGGTTTGAGGTATCACTGTGCTCAGTCACTCGAACTTTCTGCCCAGAGCCGACTTTTGCACGTGACAAGAAACCCACAAACTTGCCTTTGTTTCTTTCTGCCCTCAGTACTGGCGCCAGGTGTATCTGATCACTGTGCTGGCCATGATCCTGGCAGTGTTTTTTGCTCAGATCCACCCCAGTTACCTCACGCAACAGTGGCACAGGCTGCGCTCCATCATCTTCTGCTCCGTGTCTGGCTATGGAATCATTCCCACCATCCACTGGGTTTGGCTCAATGGCGGTGTTGGTGCATCCATTGTACAGGTAAAAAAACGAAGGAAATAAGATTCCCTTCTGCTTTTCACTTGCCATCTTCCTTGAGTCCTCGTACCCTTGGGGAAACAGTGGGGAAACTGGAGGAGTTAAAATTCCTTTAAGGACAGAATTCTTTTGGTAGATACGATCCAAAAGGGAACACTGAGAAATATGTTGGGGCAGAGGTAGCCAGCTTGGGAAGCTTCACTCAGCTGTGCTGCCCTGAAGCTGCACAGTGAGAAGGAAAGCAGAATCCAGGTGTGTCTGTACCTGGGCACGGAGCAGCCTGTGCAGGCAGACCGTACCCTCGCCAGGGCGGGAGCCAGGAGCTGAGGTGGTTGTGGAGCAGAAGGAGCCTGTCAGGCTGCAGGAGTGCTCGGGGCTGACCGCCTCCACAGCTCCAGAGGACAACCAGGAGACACTGGGATGATGGGATGATTGTTTGTCTCTTCTGTTCCCTAGGCTGGCAGCAGAAATCATTTACCTGCTCAGCCCTGTGTCTCCTACACAATCCTTCTCTAACAGCTCTTTCATGTTACTATTTTCCTGTTTGTTTCATCACTTGGAATTATGCTGTGAAAGCAGCAACCCAGTACAGCTAAAGGTGTTCCAGTATGTCCCTGCATGAACCCCTGAAATCTCTGCAGTTACCCAGGGACACCTGATGGTGCTGAAGGAAATGTTTCCTTTTCATAGTGAGCACAAACCACATGTGCCTGGGCTGGCCTGGATGGACAGGTGTCCCCTGGGCTGAGGGTTCAGCCTGGTCCAGAGCTGCTGTGGAATGTGGCAGAGCACCGTTTGGAAATATATGTGGCCTTTATACAGGACATTTCACACTGGCCCTCTAAAAATCCAGCAATTGTGCCCCCACTGCTCCTCATCTGGCTTCCCCTGGGATAGCAGGATGGTGTCTGCAGTACACATTTTGTTTCCATACTTTAGAGAAACGGCCCACTTTTGCTAACAAAACATCCTGCTAACAAGATCCACCTGGTGACTGAGTTGCTGGTTTTTGACCACCCAGTGTGAGAAGCCCTGTGGTCTCAGCATCAGTGGGATATGCAGTGCAGTGTCCCTCATGCTGGCTGTTCTGAGTAGGGGCAGGGGAGTGGCAGGTGTCCTTTCACAGACATGCTGTGTCTGATGTAGGCTTGCGTGTAGAGCTTTCCCAGAATTTGGCATTTGCATCCCTGTTGGATTTGTGCGTAGCTAACAGAGGCAGGGAAGGAAGATTCAGTGTTGTCATGCCATTTCCTTTTTCATCTTTAGGGACATTTTTTAATGTTTTTGCCTTCTAACAGAATAGGAGAGCTTCCTTTTCTTTTGCAGGAGTTTGCTCCGCGGGTAGTTGTCATGTACTTCATCGCTGCTGTAGCTTTTCTCTTCTATATTTCCAAAGTTCCAGAAAGATACTTCCCAGGTAGGAAATTCTCTTCTGGCTGGTTTTTTTTTTTTTTTCTGCAGTTAAGCTTCCTACAGTGTCACAGTCCTTCCTGTGGGTCCTTAACTTCCTGGGAGAGAACAGGCTGACCATGTTCCCCATGCAGTGTTCCCATACAGAGTAAAAGAGCGGGAAGAAGCAGACAACTTCCATCAAGTTCGTTAAAGAACTTTCCCTGTCACCCCTCAAGGGCAGGGTATCGTGGAGCTCTGCAGGAGACTGACTGCTGATTGCACTGCACACGCCGTGGCCGAATTTAACAGCTGAACTCCATGCCCCTGTTCTCCCCCACAGGCCAGCTGAACTACCTCGGCTCGAGCCACCAGGTGTGGCACATCCTGGCAGTGGTGATGCTGTACTGGTGGCACCAGTCCACAGTGTACATCATGCAGTACCGACACAGCAAGCCCTGCCCCGAGTACAGTGCGGACTTGTGAGCCAAGGTACGTCCACTGCCACCCCCAGGGAACAGGATACTCTAACCACAGGCTGCAGCAGTCCTGGCCTGAACCTCAGCTGCCCCAGAGAGGGTCCTGGCTGGTGCAATGCCTACTGTAAATAAAAACCAGGGATGTGATGCCAGGCACTCCGCTCATCTGTGCTGCTGCATTGGATGAAGCTCTGTGGAGCTGCTGGGCCCTTGAGCAGTCTGAGAGGAGACTGGCTTAAGCCCTGTCAGATCCCTTCCAGCTCAGTGTCACAATCTTACTAGTCTCAAACCATGATTAGTACTTGCCCTTAAGTAGCCTTTTCCTCAGGCTTGTGTCAGGTTTTCAGTCTGCTTAGCATTGATCTGGATGTTGTGGAAATCAGACGAGTTGCCAATTACAGGTGCACGGTGATTTACCTCATTTCCCTGCTCTATTTCAGAGGCAGCACTGGAGGATTTGTGACTCTGAGGGTCTGGACTGTACATGATAAGCTGTGCTGTCTAGGACAGAGGCAGTTCCTTCCCCGACTCCTGGACTGCTACCCCCTTGCTGGGACAAAGTGTTCCTGCAAGCTTCCATAAACCCAGCAGCACTGCCTGGGATCTGAGGAGCATTTCCTTCTCAGCCAGTTCCTCTGCAGTCGAGCACCAAACAGCTCTTCCTGGAGCAGGACAGCGGGAGGCTGAGCTAACTTGGCACACAGATCCCAGCAGGATGTTTTGTTGCCTGGCAAACATGAACAGCTCAGCCAAGGGTACTCAGGCCTGGACGCCGGGTTTTCAGCTGGTGTGCAGAGTTAGGAGAACACTCTGGACAGTGTGCCTGTAAAATTGTAGGAACTGTGGGAGGTGGTCCTGGATCCAAACCTAGATCCATCCTTAGCCTCTGGGTGGAAGATGTGTTTATGCTTCACCGCTGGCAGAGGAACGTATGAACTGGAATTCAGTGGATCTGAGTCCTGCTCTGGACAAGCTCTTTGCCATTGCCTGAGAGATAAGATCATGTGACATCCAGTAGACCTTTATCTTCACTGCAGATCTTACAAATAGCCTTCCCCAAGGGGGGCACTGCCATTGCTTGGAAGAAATTTCTCTAGACCCCTTCAGTAATCTGGACTCGGTGTTCCGAAATGTTCCAGGAGTAGCAGTAAGCCTGTGTGTCCATGTTTGTTGCTGTTTTGCAATCAGTGACCCTGCTGGGGATGCAGATTCCCAACCTTTGGCCTTTCCATGTGTCCAGGGTGATACTGCAGTCACAGACACCGCTATCCAAAAGGACTTGGTTCCACAACACATCCTGGAACTCCTGGCAGCCTTTGCAGTGTGGCAGGATTGTGGCAACATCTCTTATAAAACGAACAGCAGGGAGCCATGAAATACACTGGTTATTGCATAGCTGTAAGCCCAGCACAAGTAAGTGCCAGGGGTGCCAGTCTTCCAAACAGCACTGAAATACTTTGGAGTTGTGTGTTAGAGGCAACAATGCTGCTGGGACTAATCCTTGAGTAGCTGTGTCCTTGTGGAGAGGGCTTCCCTGGACTCTACTGGGAGAGGCTGGTTCTGTGCGGGGACTTCCCCAGAGCAGGAAGGCTCTGGCAGTCGCCCAAAGCTGCTTCTCCCTGGCCTATGGCAGAGGAGCAAGGCTTGTTTTCTGGTCAGGCAGTGCCAAGGAGATGTGGTGGCAGAAGCTTTCAGAGAGGCATCTGGACTCCTTGGGCATGGAGAAGGCAGGATATAAACTCCTCCTGCTGTGCTGGTCAGGGATGCTGTCTGTTCAGGTCAGATGGTGGTTTTGGTGCTTTTTTGTTGTTTTTTTTAACTCCAGAAACAAGTATTGGCAGAAATTACTCTGCATTAACAATTCAGCTCCCAGAGCTTTAAGCCTTTCAGAGTAAACACTGATTTTGTAATTTTTTTTTAACTTGACAGCCAAGCAAGTTTCAAGTGCACTAATTACTACTACCGAAGCCTGACAAGGAACTTGCAAATATAGAAGTCTGTTTCCAGTGTTATGTATACAGTAATACCTGAAGAACGTGTCTGTGCTCTGAAATAATACTGACTTTAGCATTCGCTAATGTATTTTTTTAATGGGAACTCTTAACTACTCTAGCAGTTTTCACCAGATAAGGAAACTGATTGCCAAGCTGTGCATTTTTACCTGACACAATTGATCAAGCTGCATGATGGTCTTCGATGTACATACTGAACCTATAAATAAATTCCTGTTCATGGGCTGTTTCCTTGGAGTAGCATCATTCCTGCATTTCATGCAGCAAAACAATAGATGTCAATGGCTCAGTCACAGAAGTTGTGCCACATCCTGTGAATTACAGAGACAGGGACTTTTGGGGGAGAATCTCTAGATGAAATTGCTGATGAACTCAGCTTTGCAGCCTACTACCAACTGCTCTTTATTAACAGTCCTGCTGCAGCTTGTTCTTGACCATTTCTATTCTTACTTCAGCTCACCCATGAGTAAAATCAATACAAGGAGCATTCAAAAACTTGCTCCAATAACCAGCTCAGGAAGGGGCTCAAACCACAATATAATTCTGTCCAGAAGCGCAGAGCTCAGTGCTCAGCAGTGGCATTGGGAACCAGACACGACCTTTCTGCAGGAAGGCTTTAAGGAGTATCACTGAACCGAAGGAGTTCAAAATAACATAAGACCCACAGATTTTTAACCAGCTGCACACAGCAAAATGATTGGGCAGCAAATACAACTATTTAAAACACTTTTAACAGTCACAAGTGCTTACAGTCACAAAACTGTTCAGCAGCAGCAGCGCTGCTTACAATGAGTAAATAAAAGCCTACACACAAATACTTGACAATGCAGTGTTGAAGAGACCTGCAAAGGCACTGTTACCAGGTTTGTTTATTTAACAACTCCAAGAATTTTATGACATACATCAGCTTCGCAAAAAAAGTTAGAAGTTCTTGCTTTAGTAGTACACAAAAAAGCTTTAGAAACTCGAAGTGTCTAACAAGAAATGAAGTGTAGTTCAGGAAAGTGCACTTAAAAGCTGAATGCCAGCAATTTTAAAATAATTTTTATGCTCTTTAGTGCTAGGTGATGCCTCAGTAACAACTTTAGCTGTATACACAATCTCCTTGATTTCCTTTCAAAATAAGCACTATGGAACAGTAACACAGCCGCCACCCTTGGTACTTAACTCATATTCACTTAAGTCACAAACATGATTGTGGCTGCTGGATTCCCAAAACCACAGCAACTCCAAGGGGTTCGTGATGTGTGCGAGCATGTGTATATTTTATATATACTTCTTATATATAAAAATACACGATATAGTATAAAAAACTCCAGATAAACTCTTATTCTCACAGTAGCAAATATATCAACTTATTTTCACAGTACTTGGTTTTACTAACTGGGACACCCAGAATGATTCGAAGCTTTTGCCTCCAACGCTGGTGCTCACAGAGCCCCACGCCACACACAGGGCAGCCAAAGCATTAATTGTATTAATTACACACCTCGGGGCCCTTTGAGTCCACAAACACAACTACCTGGTTTTTCTTTCCATGACCACAACCACTAAGGACTTCTTAGTACCTTGGGACAGATGCTTGCTCCAGCAGCTGCTCCTTGAAGGCCTGTGCTTCAGCCCCTCAGCACGCTGAAGGAGAAGCTGTGAAAATCCACTGGGATTTTTGGCTGGAAGGGAAGTGTCAACCCCTTACCTTACCCTCTTGCTACCACAGGCAGCACATACATCTCTACTGCAGCAAGGGCTTTGCTGACTTCAGGTAAGGTGACGTTGCACTCCACACACCCTGAAAAAAGGCAAAGGACGTCCCATTCCCTGACAGTCACACTTTTCACCTCCTTTGAATAGTGGATAGTGGCTGAAAATAACCCCAAACTCGGGTTCAGTAGAGTATAAACTACATACATCAGGCAAAGTCAGCTTAGCAGGGTGCACTAATCTCACACTGACCATGAGAAAGGATAAAATAACAAACTCTAAAGAAAAGAAGGTTACATTTAAGCAAAAATCTGTTTGGACTATGAAGAACCAGGTTTGTTAAGGCCATTAGGAGGCAAATATTGTGGGCCATAAGTCGTGCACCAGAGTTGTTACACCAGCTCTAGAGTCACTGGAGTCTGCAGTTTGCCTTTGCCTGACCTTCCCTTCAGCTTTGCTGTGCTGCAATGTATGCACATACAGACCTTCTGCCAACCCCCCCTGCAGCCCTCCTCAGCCTCAGACTAAACCAACAGCAGGGGAACACATTTCCTGTGTTTAATTCACCTGATGGCTTCTGCCCACACTGGGTCCATGCCCAGCCTGCGCTCTGTGTGTCCCACAGCCCCCACCTCTCCTCCCGGGCCCTGGAGCCAAGCCCCAGTGCCACGTGCATTATTAACCCTGCCCACTGCTTTCCCACTGGGAAGGCAACAACCTCAACCTTTGGTGAGGACCAGCCACATTTAGGACCATGGTTTTACTCTCATTTTGTGTCCACCCACTGCCACATTTGTCATCTCACTGAAGAGCTCTTCAGGCAGCTAACAGCTCTGAAGATCATTGAGAAAGGCAGCTCATAAGCATGCACAGAGGAAAAAAGAAAGAAAAAAACCATTAACCTGAGTGTCAGAAATGCTACAAAAATTGGCATGTGCTTCTTGCAGCCTTTGGCACCAAACAGGTGAGAAGAGCAGTAATAAAGCCTGGAAAGTCCTGTGTTGAAACATTTCTATTCAATCTCCTAAGGGCTTAACTTCTAAGCCCGGAAAAGGCACACTGAAGCAGGCACAGCTGGAATATCCCACTATCACCCTGTGAGAAATGAAACTGAGGAAGATGAGGGTAGTGATGGTGTAGATAGCTGTGAGTTACAGCTGGATTCCAGGGCTAAGGGAAGTAATCTCACATACATCCTAGGGGGCGTTTTATCAAACTGATCCCAGGGGAGTCACGCGATTTGTTTTCAATGGGTTTTCAGCTAATGTTGTAAGGGATCAAATCACCCCCTCAGAGATCCCACCATCACACATCTCCTCTATGTCCAGCAGGAGGCTTCGGTGGAAAAAAGCTCACAACTCCACATATTTCACTTCACCTGTGATGGAGGGGACACGAACAGCGATGTCCTCCATGTACAAACACCCAGCTACCTACTCTCCCCAGCCTCCAGCGGGGCAGGACAGAAAGGCGAGCCGAGGAACCGCTTCCTTCCGTGTCCCCGTGAGATGGATGGAACCCAGGCAGGCAGGCTGGGCTGTGCCGAGGGGCACGGGCTCTGCAGATGGTCCTGGGCTCGGGACAGGCTGCGAGGCAGCGGAGCTGTCCCGCCCACACACAGTACGGGAAGGGAACGCTGTGCTCGGCAGGGTTCGCACCTCCTCCCATCACCCGAGGAACCTCCCGGGCTTCCTCACGCCTCCGAGGCCCTGGGCGGCAGACAGGGTTCCTGCCCGAAAGGCTCCGTGGGGTGAAACACAGCTCAGTGGTCTGGCAGCCACCAGCTCCTGCTGGAACACAGCCGGGGCAGGAAGCTTCTCCAAAGCTCAGTGCATTTAGCGAACATTAAAAGAGCATTAGGTTACAGTCATTTCATAAAACTGTTGTGGTAAAAACACAACAGGTTTGACAGAATAAACGTTTCCTTTGCAATTAATTCCAAGAGGAAAACAGACACAAATCCCAGTTCATAATCAAATCAATCCAAAGGCTGCACCTCCCAGTCAACTCTGCAAGTCATCTGAAACGCTCCGTATGTGCCCAAGGACAGCCCTCTTCCAGTGTGCTGAGGAGTCTCCCAAGTGCTGCAATTCCGGCCGTGGCCCTGCTGGCTCACTCCCTTACATTCAGGCTTCTCACAGATCAGTAAATTATCTGCTTCTTTTACATTTCCAGTTTTCTATTTTATATTAATGGCACTTATTATAAAAAAAAATTAAAAACTGACGATTTAGCACGCAAAAAAATAATCTGCCTTTCATCTCTGCAGATGCATAGATGACTGCAAGGTCCCAAGCCATAGCTGTGCTCTGGAATTCTGGGCCACAGCCCCTTGAGGATGTGGCTGCTTTATTTTGATGATTAATAAAGGTAATTCTCACCTAGGAAGCAAAGACTTGACTATTTCCAGTACATAATCTGGATATTAGTATCTCTTGGTTCTTAGGTCTGCTGAGACATGAAGAAGCACCGCAGTTCATTAGGCCCCTGTACATATGGAAAACGTTTTCCATGTGCTCCCTGCCTCTTCCGAGGCACACGGCAGAGGGATGAAAAGGCAACACCAAAGTGCACAATTACAGTAAGTCCAGGGCCCCAAGTCAGTGACAGGGATTCATATCCAATTCCTCATTTCATTCCGGGAGTCATCTGCCATAAGCCAACAACACTCGTGATTTGTTTCTCTTTTTCTCAAAAAGACCCCAATCAGAATTGGCCATTATTCGCAATTCCATGGTGCACGCAGGCCACTGCCTCCTCAACCTCAACGAACTGTACAACCTAGGCCCCTGCCATTTCAACCACATAAATTCCTCCACTAAACCTTTATTAAGGGACTTGGAGAAGTGGAGTTCCCATCAGAAGCCTCTACTGTTTAGAGGGGAACGGAGCTGCTCCAAAGGGATCTAACTCCAGCGCCTGCTGCGGTGGGCTCTGTGTGCTCTGCACAACCAGCTCTGTGAAGGGCACCGCACCAAAGTCATCCGTTTTCAGCCCATCCCCACCGTGAACAGCCCCGTGCAAGGAGCTCTGCCTCGGCCTGCCGGCCACCACTACGGCGCCATGGTCCCCGCGACCATCTCCAAAGCCCTGGTGCTGGGCGTGGCGCATCAGCTCCGGCGGGTGGAAGGGCTTGGCTCCGAACGGATCCAGCAGAGCCTCATCCGTCTGCAGAGGGTTGGCTCGATCCTTGCTGTCGGGCAAGGCCACACTGATGTTCTCCTTGGAGTCCGAGATGGTCAGGAACTCATTGCTGCTCTGGGAGTCCCTGCGGCCAGCCTTCCTGTGCCGGCGGACGCGCTCCGGAGTGCGGTAGCTGGGTTTCAGCCCCTTCTTGGCAGTGGTGGGGGTGCCATGGTGGCGCTTCCCGTTGTTCTTTGAAACCTCCTGCTTCATGCGCCTCTGGCGGGAAGAGAGTTTCTGCAGGTTCCGCTGCTGCTTCACCTTCTGCTGCTGCTGCTGGCTCCCGGTGATCTCCTCAAATGGAACCAGCCCAAACAGGTCCTCTCTACTCCCAGCAGACTTGGGCAGAAGGGACGGCTGAAATGGGGTGCAGCCGAAGATATCCACACTCCGTGGAGACGTGGGGGAGATCAGAGGCTCCATCCCCAACCCCTGCCCATCTTGCTGGGGCACCTTTTTGCTGAAGGGAGCTTTTATGAAAACATCAAAATCATCCTGCTCTTGGCTTAAGCTGGGAAAAACCACCTGAGAAGAAACATCTTTGTCCACCTTCTCTCTTGCCTGAGGCTGCAGAGTGAAAAAGGGCACCGCTCCAAACACATCGAATTCTTGGCCAGGGTTGATCAGAGTGCTTGGTGCCTCAGGGGGGGGACATAGGCACTGAACTGGGCTCTGTGATTTCACTGCCACCCACACTGTCTCTGAACCGTGTGCTCAGGAGCCCTTCCACACATTTCTGCTTGCTATGGTCACAGTCAGAATCAGAGCTGTGCTTTTCTTCCTCCTCTTCTTCCACCTCTTCCTCAGAATCCATGAGGAGAGGTCGGTGGCCTAAATTCTCCGGTTCTGTATCATTGTCATCATTGAAGTCTCCATTCTCTCCATGCAAGACTTCTTCATCCTCCTGTTCTTCTTCTTCCTCACTGCTCTTGGGAGAAGGAGGATCAGATTCAAAATCACTCTCGGACTCCTCGCCACCTTTTGTCACGTGTCCGTCTGCACTTTTCCTCCCTGGCCGGGGATCTCTAAATGCATGGCTCAGCTTCCCAACCTTTGTTGGGGTACCTAAGTTATTTCCTTGATTGCTGGCTGAGTTATCCACTTGTTTTCCAGGGGAACCTGCAGGTCCAAAAAAGAAAGCAAATGAGAACTTAAAACAGACAAAGCCAAAACTTACTCCACACACCCCACAGCCACACATCCCAGGAGCTGATGCAAACATATATCCTGCACTTAAGGAGGGAAATGAGCTAAAAATCAGACCTGACTTTTCAAACAACACCCATAAATCCAATAGACAGAGCTGCCAGCTTTACTTCTTGAGCACGAGGTGCCTGGAAATACAGTACCAGTATTTGAGGGGCATACAAAAGGGGCTTACACACACAGCTGATCTCTAGAGACAGCTTTTCAAACCCAGTCATTATATAGCCACTCATCTCTGATGAAACAGGAGGCAGCAATATTTAAACACTTTAATTTTCTCAATGATATATTTTTTAAGCAGACAAGCTATTTTTGAATGTGCTTCTGTTTTGATAGTCTGCTCTGACAAACAATGCCCTAGTCATGAGAGCAGGTCCTTCTAAGTTCTGCAGCAACTGAGGCACAAAAGCTCTTGCTTTCTCTGAAGTTTGAGGGCAGTGCTTTCTGCTTTGTCTAAATGCAACCTGCCAGCTCAACTTCTTGATGGCAAGGAGATTTATCTACTCGTTTTCCTCTGCCAGCTTCCTCCCCACTGCTCAGTGACAACTAGAACTGGAAGAACAACTCGCTGATGAGTCTTCCGTGGTGTGGTTGCCTTGGGAACAATAGAAGCAGTAAAAATTGGGCAGCAGTACAAAAATGAGATGGCAAGAGCAGGCAGAGCAGAGCAGCACAGTGGCACTGGCACCACTCTCGTCACTAAACAAACCCAGTTTCTCCCTGTGTCAGAAGCCCTCCTCACATCTGCACCATCTGGAGCTGGGCTGCTCCTGTTCAAGCAGTTATCAGAGAACTCTACCCACAGCACTGCACTGGACCCCTGACCTCACCCAAGCAAAACTGACATCTTCCACTTAGGGCTTTGTCACACCAACACTGACATTTAACCCACTCCCTCTGTTCAAAGGATTGGAAAAGCTAGGGATTTCTCCACTAACTCTCAAAAAATCATCTTCAGCCAGAATCCAGCTCATAACTTTTGTTCTTGCAATACACAATATTTTCTCACCTAATTCCTTCTTTCTAGGAAACTAGCATGCAACTACTTCCAGGCAAAGTCAGATTCTTTTCTTTCTGTGCTCCAGTTTTACAAGAGTCATTTCTTCTGTTTTTAAACAGAATTAAGAGCTTATTTCCTCATTCATCAGCTTCCTCGCTCCTTTGCAGTTACACTTAAAACAATCAAAATCCAGCAGCAATACAATTTATGTATGGATTTAAAAACAAGATGACCAGAATGACTAAAAACATCAGGTGATTAGGGCTTTGAGCTGTTTCTTCTTGCCTTCTAGTGTCAGATTGCTTCTTATCTACTGTAATTTTAAATGCTACATATTTGCTTTACCCACTAAATTAGAATCTGGATTATTTTGCTTACTTTAGATTTCCCAAAGGTACAGCCTTCGCATTGCACTATATAACTCCCTAGCCTCCAAATCCTGCTGTTTTCAATATTTACCGGAACACTAATGTTAGCATAAATGCAAATAGATTTAAAAGAAGAAAACGGGACTACTTCTGGGTTAGATGTTAACACCACTTAGACAACAAAAGGCGCAAACCTCTTCTCTATGTCCATATCCACAAGAGTTTACAGTCCCATGGAACGGTCAGACCTTTGCACTTTATCTCAATAAGCAGTAAACTGATAAAGCAATTTTTTTCAAGGAAGAACTGAACTACAGTGTTATCTAATATACCTGACTTCCCAAAAGGTTGACATTTATTTGTTATTTGTTAAGTGTTGCCACAGTCAGAGTCCCCAGAAAGCAAACTGTAACTTGTTTGAGGAGGAGGCACTGACTGAGGAGACCAAACACCCAACCTGTGCCAAGAGCAGCTGAGCTGCTGGAGGGGCTGTCTGAGGCACACGAAGTGCAGCTCTCAGCCCCAAACCTCTCCAGACAGATGGCATAGCCAAGGGGATCTTTCCCACAGCACATTCCAGGCACTGGCACCCCCACTGCTCCAGCATCCCAACACACCCACCTGGAATTCAAAACTGTGATTCTTGCTGGCAACACACAGCAAATTATCTTGGCAATCACGCATCAAGACAACCCAGAGTTCCCACCCCAAGGTTTCCTCTCTTCAGTCTAACCACTACAGTCTCCAGACAAACTTGGATGAAGCCAGGAACAACTGACTGAACAATCCCTCTTGCTGGAGACATGCATCCACAGCAACAGAGAAGCCAGGTGTTTTTCCCCTGTACTTGAAGCTCTGAACCACTCTTAAACGAAATGCTGAGCACCGTCCTGGCTGACAGGGGCAGACACAGGAAGTGTTTGAACAGCCAATGAGAATACCCATGGTCTGATGCACTTGTTCATTTTAACTTTGCCCACAGCAGTCTGTCCTGGCCCCAGCCAGTTCTGTGGGCTCTTGCTCCCTCAGGCAATGCCAGGGCACACTGGATGGAGCACACAACAGCCTTTGTGCTGGCAGGTATGAGGCAGTCTGCAGAAAAGGGAAGCTTAAGGTGTGTGTTTGTAAACTCTGTTCCTGCACGTGAGAAAACATGGTCCAAAATACCCTAATTTTGAGGTCACTCAAAGTCACAGCAAGAAGACTTCCTCCTGTTCTAATACCATCACAGCAGAGCCCATAATTGCACCTCAGCTCAGCAGTGGTTTCTGAAGGTTTCCAAATTTCTAGTTCTCCAGCTGAGATGGCTCCTTTTCCAGTCTCCTTGCCAGAGTTACTAATGTGACGTGCTTACTGCAGCAGGAGACCAGTGTCTAGGTATTACGGAAATTACCCAACGGCGATGAGAACTCAGCCTCCACTAGGAGCCCAGTACTAGCAGAGTTGCAGGGCCATCAGTAGCAGCCTACATCAACAATGTCACCTGGAAAGCAGGTGACACACAGCAGGTGACTCTGTGAACAGCAACAGCTCCCGATATGGTGGTTTGAAGAAAACCACTTTTACTCCAAGGAGTATTTCTAGAATGGTGACATCACTGCTCTCACACAGGAGTGTCAGGAAAGAAAAAATACTAGCTTTATCCTTATGTGCGTGTTGAAGTTAGAAACAACCAGAGCCACCTGCTCTAGGCAGAAACTACTCCAAGATACTCATCTTGCACTTTTAGCCCTACCTGGCCCACCCTGAGTGAACAAACCATCTCTGCACCCACCTTTGCAGCTGCAGTGGTTTCAGGTTGGGCCAAGGAACAGGGATAAAACTGCATCAGACAAGAATCAAAACCAAAGCAACAAAAATATCCTCCCTAGAACCACTGTTTTTTAAACTAAGATAGGAGTAGTTTGGTTTTCTATATTTCAGTTGCCCCTGTTTTACTACTAATGAAGTTAGCAAATGAAATAAAGAGCACTACACACAGAAGCAATCCCCCAAAGGGGAAAAGCCCCTGTTTAATGGCAACTGAATGCTCTGGCTGAACAGATTTCCAAATTGAAGTGTCGTGTCATGCTGATTTCGTGCAATCTCGTCAGGCTACACTGCTGCAGAGACCTTCAGATACATATTTATACAGCAATGCTGCACACTGGCGAGCAACATCTGTTTGCAATGTGCTGCTCAGATTACCACACTTCTAATCAGGTTTGCAGCTTGTAGGGAACAATTGTTCTTTGCTCAAATGCGAGCCAGGTGGAACATCTTTAATCATATAAGAAGATCCCAATCTTCAAGGAAATTTTCTGTTCTGATGTTCTTTTTCGAAACACAGGATTATAAGAGGATGAATTCCCTCTAACAACTGCAGTAATTACATGCCTTCTGCTGGTCCTTCATTTTAGGGTATTGAGGGGGTGGCCCAAGAGTGGGGCCTTAGAGCTTTAAGCTGCCTTGGAATTGGGAACATACTGCCACCATCATTTCATAACAATCTGCCACATGTCAGCCCAAGGATTACCAGCGGGCTGCAACTAAATCTGCACCAGTTCTCTGACAACAGCCAGGGCAGCAGCTGCTCAACACCGTAATGGATTTACGTATCTTATCACCTCTATTTACAAGAACAACAAAAATGGAAGAACACCACACTTGTGCCTAGCAGCTACTGCTGACATTCTTTTAAATAATTACCCCAAGGATTCAAGTGCAATGTAATAAAATAGTGCATCGTGCCCATGAGTGCTCCAAGTTTGAAAAAAACCTTTCAAAAAATCAGATCATTTTGGAGATAAAAAGCTGACCCTTGGCAGAGCCCAGACATACCATTTATACACTTTCAGGTTACTTAGGAAGTGCTATCTAGAATAGCAGAAGTTTAAGATGATGTTGATACAGGGTAATATCCTGAACCTGCATTTAGCAAGCAATATGAATACCTGAAACCACAGCCAAGAAGGTACAGAGTAACATCAGCAAAACTTTCAATGAGTACAAATACTGATAAGAACTTATGCTGCCAAGTTAACTAAACCTGAAATGCTGTACAACAGCCAGATCACTGCACAGGTGCATCCTTAAACAATCAACATCAGCTGTCAAAGAAACATGAACTGTTGGTTCCTACCAACATGCATTTTTCCTGTCAAATTGTAAAAGTGGCTCAAGCCTTTTTTGTTTCTTCTAGTCTGATATTAATAATTTCTTCTTAAATTCTAGCAAGCTGTGTGTCACTCCAAAGCCCAGACTGCACAGTGGTCCCACACCGCCATGGTACAGAATGTGCAGTGGTTTGAAGCCCTGTTAGAAGCAGCACACAAAAAACAACAGAATGAATAATCATCCCCCATGCCTGCTCCTGCCAGGATATCACACGTTCTGCTGTGACGCGGTGCACATCCAGCAGCGCCTCCTGCAGCAGGGGATTCTCAGGGATGTGTCCAAGGCTCCAGGTGATTCCCGTGGCACTGCTGTCTGGCACACAGCCTGCTGGTTTTCTGCAAGACCCACACAGCTGGGACAAGACACACCACACCACAAAGCCCCTCTTACGCCAAGAGAGACACTCCCAGCGATCATTTGAAGACACCACCACATCACCGAGCGTCTGCAAGTCAGAAGGAAGCTGCTAGAGAACAGGACTCGCTTTTATTCGGTCTCTGCACAGAGGACAGGGCTGCAGTGGCTCGGGAGGGGTTACCCATGGAGGCTACAAAAACCAGGAGACTTGATCACATCTACAGCACATACAACCTGTGCAACATTCAGCAGAACTGGTAAGGAAATGACATGCACCAGAACTCTATTTTGAGATCCAAGCCAGGAGATGGCTCATGGAGATTCCCCACAGGAGCCAAATGCCTGAAACAGCTTAAGGCAGCATTTCCCAACACCTCCCCTTCTAACAGAGCCCATCCGTATAATTTGAGTGTTACCTCAATTCCTGCATTCCTTCTAGGAATCACAGCAATAAGCTGAGGGAAGCAAAACGCCATCCTAGCCCAGCTTCATCCCACAAATCATTAGTGTGAATAAATGCAAGATGACACAAGACACCCAGTTTAACTCACCAGCAGCAAACTGTATCATAGTTATGACATTTCCTTCTTACATCTGACAGCAGCACAAAACTTTCTCCTGAGCTTCTGGAACACTTGATAATAACAAAGGAAGGGGATTACAACACAAGCTGGTTAACACACACTTGAATCAAGAACTTCCATTCTGAAATGCTGACCACAGGTGATGCTTTTTCCCCCGTCACCAGCCAGTTTGAGGCATTCCAGAACCAGGATCTGTGTTCCACATGTCAAGTGCCTAAGGGCCCCAGTGCTGGCTATTTAATGGTGCTGTCTTCTCTCTCTCTTTCATTAACAAGTTTGCAGTGTAGGATTTGTTTCTATCAGCTCAAGTACTGGAATTCTTTCACAGGCCAAGTTTCTTTTCCAGTCATCTCAGGTTTTAGGGCACTACTACTATATTCCACAAAAATTCAGGCATAAAGTAATGTGTATGGTAAGTTTACTTGTGAGAACAATTTTAATAGGATACACATTAAGGGTGAGAGACAGCGAGAGCTTCCACAGAGCTTTGCTATTCCCCAGTCTGAGAGGAACCCAACACCTGTTAGCTCATTTCACACCCCTTGCCCTCTGTGCACACCAAGGAACACATGTGCTGCTGCTGGCTCTCCATTCCCACTGGACAAGGATAAGCACAGAAGGTCTAACAGGTAAGCAGCTACAGTCCATCCAACTCCAGGTTTCTTCTCCTGAAAAGTCTTGCAGCAGTGCCAGCCTGAAATGCACTCGGCTCCAGAGTAAATATCCCAAGCAGCCCAGAGACTTTCCCAGTGACGGTCAAAGGCTTCCAATGACAGCCTCCACTGCTCCCAGACACATCATAACATACCTGGTGACACTTCCTTTGCCAGATAATCAGCACTTGATGTTGCTGAGTTGAAAGATGACACATGGCATTCATCATCTTGATGCTCTCTCTCAGCAGGTGACGAGAGTCAGTCAATTGCTGAGTGAAGAGCTGCTTCCAGCAGAGAACCCTTAAGCCTCCAAAACAGGAGGAATCCTCTGGGTAACTCTAATCAGCCACAGCCCACATATACCATTTATACCTCAGACCTATGCCAGATGAAGGAAAACCAAGCAGAAAAAGCCCAACTTTTGAGCCGGAACTGAGGTCAATGCAATAGAACACAACTTCAGTAAGAACTGTCACTTTCAAGAAAGTCAATTTTATTTACTTTAAAGATCCTGTGTTTATAAAGTCAACATTTCATCTTATTGTAATTCAACAAGTCAGAACTCAGTGGTCCAAGCCCTGGGCAAACGGAGCTAACACACTCCCCATTTGGCCTGAGACACATTACAGTGAGGAAATGCAGCTTGTGCTTTAACAAGACCCGGGAGTTTCTCTGGCAAACGCTGGAACTGCACTCGAGGTACTAAACCCCTGTTGTGCTTGCCAAGCAGTCATCTGCCCCTGATGCCCTGAGTAAGGGACACAGGTGCTTTCCTTCTCAGTTACACACCTCACAACCACGAGGAACAAACTGGGAAGAACATGTCACACAGCAGTGTGAAGTACAAGTGGAAATCAAAGTATTAGGGAAGGACATTTCTCAAGTTTGTCTAAGAAAGCCCTCAGCTAGAAAATAACTAGGTCCAAGTCAACAGATTTCTCCTTTCTTAGCTGTCTCGCAACACCTCTTTTCAAGACATTACCAAGAACAGTTGAGTGTGGAATACAAATCTTTTAAAAGATGAATATTTATATTTAAAGATTTATTGGATCTAATTTGTTTACTATGAGCGATTCACAGTTAGCATATAATTAACAATACCTTTCCTTGAAACCAAGCCAGTATTTAAATGCCAGTTACAAGTCCATAGGAAAAAAGGCTATTGAAAAATACAGTTTTTCCCCAGTGCCAGAGCTACCAGTTCACAATCAGCTCAACTTGTCTCAAACAATCTGGTTTTTCAGTCACGACTCAATTTCAGGGGATTTTTACTCCCCTAATAGAAGCAACACCCCTTTTTTTTTCTTTTTTTTTTTTAAGTAAATCAAGAATTAGAGCTTGGATTCCAAGTAACAAAAATAAAGCACATGATACAATACAGTGAGGACATTTGTTACAATATAACGCTATGTTATAACCATCTAAAATACCCAGCAACAATCAAATGCACTTCCAAGATCCCAGGTGAAGAAAGCAATAAAACCATCTCTTGGACACAAGGATATGAATACTTGGCAGGAGACTGAGTACCTGATGATCCCCATCTAAAATCGAGTGTAAACTATTCCCGTTTGTTTTGCATGTGAATTCAGGCTCACCTGAAAATGAAAGCAACCTCTGGAATGAAGATGCTAGGGAAAACGCTTTCAAACAGCACCTACAGAGCAAACCCTTCCTCACTTAAACGGCTTACACATGGCACTGAACTACTGAACACGACTGAGGTGAAAAAGTACACTTGTCCTGAGTGAGCAGAACAATAACACAAAGAACACAGTCCTACACCAAGCAGAAAGGATTCACGTCTGGGGACAGGAGCAACCATGGGTGCAGAGGGATTTTCCCCCAAAGGCTTTGCAGAACACAAGAGCATTACCCTGTCCCCCCTTCACCACATGGAGCACTGGAGCACTCGTGAGTACTACACAGCCCTAGCAGAGCATCTCCAAGAATGCAAGACCCAAGTGAAAGAAAACACGGGTACTAACTTAGCTTGACCCCAGTCGATTTATTTTAAGGTATGTTACCTGAGCTTTGGAACTTCCATAAGAACAGTCTTTACAAGTCATTCTAAGGCACCTTTATCACACAAGAACCCACAAGTGGCTCCAGAAGTGACTGATGCTCCTTTTACCATTCAACTACCACACAGCCTTTACTTGGTCAAAGGTACCAAAATAAATATTAAAGTGCTGATCAAAAGAAAGTTAAAACTGTTGCTTAAGTTGCAGGATGATGCAGTTTCTCACTCACAATGCCCACATAACTAGTTATTTTTAGTTCCACTCAAGGTAAACACAGTCAAAGCTGAACTGAAAAGCAATAATGAATGCCCACCCTCCCCATGTATAGGTAATGCAAAATGTTTGTGTTTGACTCAACTCATACCAATACTGTGCATTAAATGTGTAGAAGCTTACTGTCTTCACTTGGCTGGACAACCAAACTGTAGAAACAGTGTGAGCCAGAAGCAAGCTACAGGAAGTAGCAAAATCTGGCCTTAGCAAGGAATTTACCTTCAGCAAAAGCACTTGTGGTTCTGCCCCGCTGATGCCCATGGCATCTGTCCCAAGGCTCCAGAGGCACCAGGAGCTGGTTTTAATTAGAGGTAATGAACGCACTAACACATCCCTTCAACCCATGTGCTGTGGGGAGGCAGCTGAACCCTTGGCCATTCTTTGGTCCCTGAGCTGCTGTGCATACTTCAGCACATACACACATACACGTATGTGTGCTTACAGCTACGAGGTAATCGTGTCATAGAGGGAACTTGCCTTGCTGAGAAATGAAAGGAACAGAACCAAAGGGATCTTCAGGAGGACTTGTCTGTGGAGCAGCATGTGGCTCCACATTCTTATCTGAAGATGTTCTCCTGTCCACCAGCCTGTCTGTAAAAAACAAAATGAAACAGAACAAAAAATAAAGTAAAATAAAATAAAAGTGGAAGGACTTACACCTATGCAAAGCTACACACTGTACAGGGTGAGGGAGGAATATATTCTCTGGCATGGGTTTGAGACTTGTAAGAAGCACAGCTCTTGCCTGCACAGCTGGTCTGGGCAGCTCCTTCCAGAGTGCCTGGGAGGCTTTGCACCCACACCTATCCCTGCTGGAGCACCAGGGTGATCTGAGCCTTTGTGCAATGCTATGAAAGCCGGGCTGGGGGTTTCTTCCCAGTGAGAAAGCAGACTCACTCTCTTGGCTCCCAATTAGGCACAGATGATTAAGTGGTTATAGGAGCTGTTTAAGAAATTTATTTCTTCACAATGCTGTCAGAAATTCAACATCACATGTCGCTTCTGGCCCATCACTGATGATCACAGCAACACCAAGAACAGAGAAACAACAAGAGCCAGGAGCTCCAATCTGTCACTCTGTGTCGCAGCTCTCCACAAAGGTGCTCAGTTCAGAAATCCATCCAATTGCACATTACCTTCTACTGCAACCAGCATCATTCTAATAGGAAATCACTCCCCAAGAGTCAGCAATGTGTTCTGTCCTAGGAATTGGATCCCCTTTTACCAGAGAAGTGATAATCCTCCCAGCAGTACCCATCACTGCACACACTGACATTAAGCCCCTCAACATACGAAATCTGATGGTGATGCCAGCTTGATGAATTGTGGCAACATCTTCATCCTCTAACAAAGGCTTTGTACATTAATTTAGGTGTTACTGTCATAAACATGTAAGCTTTGAAAATACTTGTTTCCAAATCTGGCACCTTTAATTTATGTATAAAGCATCAGCTCAACAGTACAAACCAGGCTTCTGAGAAGAGAAAGAAAGGACTCATGTTTTGAACATTACTCAGCACCACAAACTTACACACCACCGTGTGCAAGTTATTAAGTACAGGACAGCAGTTGGCTTTAGCAACAGAAAAATAGAACCACTTAATAAACTTGCATCTGCAAGTCCCTTTTCTCTAGATGGCAAAAAAGTTACTTAAGTACTCAACAGCCTTTCTCCCTCATAAGAGATAACCTACATCTAAAGAGAACTCAGCCTTCAAACTCAACACATACCTCAGGAAATTCCAGTAAGTCTTATTCCATTAAAGACAATTTTATAAGCACAAGACTTAATTTTACAATAAATCTCCTGATCTCTCATTATTCCAGCCAAGTAAGCACCAGTAGACCACATGAAGTATAATCATTTCTGCTTTGACTGCAGCAATAGCATTAACACTGCCAGGAATGCTCATATGATCTTTGGCACAACACCCTTGGTACCGAAAAGCCAATCTGAAAGGTCTCTGAAGGCTGTGACGTGTATATCTACATGCACCCAGAGACACAAAGCTCCTCTGAGAGACACCAAGCCCCAGGAGCTCAGAGCAGCTGAAAGGCAGCCCATCTGTACAGACAAGGCTGCCATCTAGTGTGCTGCTGGCAAGGCTGGGGGTTATTTTGGCACCTGCTCTACCTGAGTGACTAAAATCCCCAGTGCTGGTTACTACTGAGCAGAGCTGTGCTGTTGGGTTTAGTTCACTTTTCCGATACAGCATATCAAGTGTGCTATCACAGCCATCTCTCCTTGTGCACTGAATTAGCTTGAAGAGTTGAGCCCAAAATGTGCCTTGTTTATCATTATCTTTGGTACTCGCATTTGTTCAAAACTTGTGGCTTAACCAATTTAATCTCACCCAACTCACCTAAGAACTGCCAGCAGTGCAGCAGTCGCAGGTTCTGAGAGTGGGTGGTGTTGTGCTGACCTTTGATTCAAACCAACCCGCTCCAGATCCACCAGTGCGTTATTCCAAAAGACTAAGGGCCTTTTGCATTTGGAAGGAGCATGCTTACAGATACTCAATTCTACTACTGAATCAAATCCTTAACTTCGATTTGGAAGGAGTGCTTAATTTCAGCTAGTACATCAGCCATTTTCCCAGCTAGCAGCAAGACATTTGACAGTGCCTGCAGGCTACAAGCCCATCTCAAAAAAAGGACTCTGATTCCGTCCACACAGGATACAAGGGAAAACTACCAGAGTTTCACAAAAAACCCCACCCAGTCACTTTCCCAAAGGATTAACAGGTAATGTGCACACCCAATAAGAAAAATATTCAACTGAAGGCAAAGGTATTTTTTTCAGTTACTCAAATTTCAACTTTACGGTACTTTTAATTGCAAGAAACTTGCTGATAGACAGCCAAGCACATACAATCTGTTTTTTAACATTGTCACATCTTCCAAGTCCCACTAATAAATCTGATCTCAACAAAACCAGTTATAGGAAGAGCATGTGTTCAGCAATTAAGACCAGGAAGCAATTCCAAGTAAAAACCATGGAGATAACTGACTTCACGAGGAAAAAGTTTATTCAACTATTGCCATATCAGTACAATAAACCAGCCCTTACATGTAGCCACTCAAAAAGGACAGTACAAAACATTAACATAATGTAATAGATCAATTTTCTTTCAGGCATTTTCAGGACATATCAGACCCACAGAATCTTCTGCTCTGGTGTGCAAGAAAAAAGCCAGAAAGGAATAAAGCAAGCAGCCAAAATTCTCTTCCCATCTGACAACGTACCTCTGCTGTTGAGAGCCTCTTGGCAATGAAGGTGACACAAGCAGTGTAGAAGAGCTAAGATATTACCATTTCTGCAGTAATTGAGCCAGTAACTACCAGTTTCAGACGGTGAGGTCCTATTGCACACGTTTTCAAAAAGGAAAAGGAAAGGAAGACAGGCCCAACTGTGCCCTCAAATGCTCAGAAAGAATGTTCTGTACACAGCCTGCACAGTCCTTGGACAAGCAGGTGTTGGAACTGCTGAGCAACCACAGAGCCCTCATTTACTGGGAAGCAAAGTAAGCCTTCAAGTGTCCCTTACTTGATCTTAGCAGGTCAAACTCCCTGTCCAGCAGCTCCTCCTCTGTCAACTTGGAAAAATT
Source organism: Petroica traversi (assembly GCA_025920805.1). Classification (NCBI taxonomy): domain Eukaryota; kingdom Metazoa; phylum Chordata; class Aves; order Passeriformes; family Petroicidae; genus Petroica; species Petroica traversi. The sequence goes on along the minus strand of JAHLSL010000078.1, from coordinate 3,989,382 downwards.
GTCCTCTCCAAACGGGTTCCAACCTGACATATCAGGTGGGTTACTGATGTTTTGCTTTGGGTAACCGGCAATCGCTTCAGCATCAGGAATACCTGACCTGTAGAGCAGTTCAAGGAAGCAAACGAAGAGAAATAAGACAGGATTGGTCAAAATCTGAGACATGCTTCATAACACCAAGTCCTACACACAAGCAGCACACATGCATTAAGAGCTCATCCCAAAAAATCTGAGGGCCAATTTAAAAGAAGCCTAATAGGAACCTTTATAAACATATAACCTGGTTTCTAATATCAGTGAAACTGGACAGAGCTGTAGGTTTTTTATTTTTAAATGAGAAAGGAAGGAACTACTGTTCACAAGAGTTAATGACAAAGTCATTATTTATTACCATTTATTATGCAAAGGCAGGTCTGATGGCCACTGCTCAGGGACCGTATCTCTTCTGAGGAGCATGTCATGTTACATACTCAGGTCACACCTCTGAGTACAGGAGCTGGCAGCACTAGCACATCGATGCCAACTACAAAGCTGCTCTTAACAAGGTGTTTGAAATTCCTTTCAGATGTATATAACCTCATTCAACATAGGCTACTGACCATCCCAAGCCAAGTGATTAGCAGTCAGCTCCTAGTAAGTCCAGGAACAAGAAATATTAGATCACAGATACTTTAAGAAATTGTACCAGGCTCATCTGTTAAAAAACTGCCTCACTTTGCTCCCAAAATATCCTTTACCACTGAACACCCACTGTCCAATTGCTCTATGTAATCCCTTACTATCAAAGAAGTAACTTCTGAGGAAAGGATTTGGCAGTGCTAACCACAATTGTAATAATGTAAGCCACGAGTAACCCCTGGGCTCAGCTCAGCCACAATTCTCACCTGTTTGTAGGGAAGGGAGGATCTGCCACTGTTCCGCCATGCACTGGGAGTGACCTGGGGTAGGAGATTAAGGCTGGTGCAAAGTCTTGTGGAGAAGTGATATATTCAGGGGACTGCACCTGCTGTGCACGCTGCTGAGCCAGCATCTGCTGCTGCAGGAGAGCCTGCTGGTACTGCTGCACCTGGGGAAAGCAGGGCTGTGTTACCAGAACTCACACGGGCTGGCAAATCTCCCCTGCCAGATGACAGCACTACTCTTGCAGCCCCACACACCCAGCACCACCACCCCCTCTGGAACACACAGGCACACACAAACCACTCCAACAGGTCAGTGAGACTGGTTTACTTTTCCAGCACATTACCACACAGATTCCTGTAATTATTTCAACCCAGATATATGCTACTGCAGCACTGCTAACTGCATTCTCACCATAATAAGAATAGATTCTTAACTCTTCATACAAGATTTCAGGACAACTCCTGATCTTTAAAAAACAGGCTATGGCAGTAAGCTCTCTTGCTTTTCAAGAACTGGATATCACTGTCTTCTGTCACTTTGTCATGTGACATGTATTTGTTGCTGTGGCTATCACTAGAAACCTTAACCAAGTATGTTTCAAATGAGCACAGACCTTATGAAACTTGAGACAGATCCCATCCTATTACTAATACACAAGTGCAATTCCAGACATGCTAGTTTGGGTTAACTTCCCACCAACTAAGTATCATTCTAGATGCCAATCTGCATGCTATTCACCATGTCCACAGCTCAATACAAATAGCCAGGCACTTCACCTACTGCATGTACACAGAAGATTTACAAGCACAGGCCATATTTTAAGACTGTACCATCTCTGTGACATACCATGGCAGGATACTGTGACTGGGCAGGCTGCTGCTGGTACACAGACTGCAGCAACAGCTGCTGCTGGACCATCTGCTGGTGCACTGCTTGGTGATACTGGAAAGACAAAAAATAGCTTTAAAAAGTCACTATGCTCCTTCAGAAATAAGCAGGTATTTCAATTCATGTTTCTTCTGACTATCACATCTATGACTCCACAGCATTTTGCAATTAAGGTATCATATAATCCAGAACCAGCTTGCAATTGAGTCACTCACTGCATTTTAATTGCTATGTTTGGAAGCTTTTTCCTTCCCCCACTCCCCAGCCAATTCTTAACAAACAAACAAAAAAATCAGACTACATCTCCAGCACTGGTGCACATACAACCATCCACTGCAAGCACAACATCATCACCTATATTCACACCTAGCATTTAACCAGAGCTCTATTACACATAGGTAAAGCCTTGAAGTCACACAGTGGTGATGCACAGCAACACGGAATTCAGAGTCAAACTGCAAGAACAAAGCACAAGGCAAGCAACTTTCTAGAACAAACAGTGCCTTTGAAGGACCAAAGCAATAGTAAGAATGGACAGGAACTCTTTTAGGTGGAGAAGTACAGGCAGCAACAGCAGAAGCATTGAACTGGCACACGATCTCAAGGGTTAATAACACATGCAATGAGTCTCAGACACTTGTCTAACAGATCTGACTGTACCTGCTGGATATAAGCATCCTGCATGGTGGGCTGGTGCTGCAAGTGGTGCAGCTGCTGCAGTCTCCAGTCTCCCTGCTGCAGCTGCTGGAGAACCCTGTGCTGCTGTGGGGTGGTCCCTTGGGACTGTGGGATGTCCTGTCTGTTCCCTGGTCGCGAGGCTCCTGTGACAGACAACACCACTGACATCCAGACTTCAGCCAGAGCTCTCCCTGGCAGTTTGTCACCTCAAGCTGACACTGTCAACTTCTCTTCCCAGTCTGACAACCAAGACACCTGGCACATACCAAGTTTACTTCTTTAAAAGTAATTCCAGGTCTGCAAATGAACCATTTCTACCTGCAAAATGCTGGATGCTTCCTCTGGTCTCAGGACAGCAAACTCAGTTACAGACTTCTGCTTTACTAACACTTAAGTTACACACTGCAGGACCTCAAACCCTTATCTCAGAGCATACAGCTTTGTACGTATTCTGAATTATTTTCTCTAAGGACACTATCAGCTCATCCATCCAACTCCCCTAAACAGAACACCTGATTAATTTTGCACCTTTTAAGAAACAGGGACTACCATAAATTTCTCTCTTGCAAAATGTGCTTTATATTCTGAAGTGCGCATGAATGATCTGTTCCTCCTTGTAACAGAAAAAGCTTTTCAGGTTGGATGTTACGTGGATCCCACCTAGTAAAAAGTACTTTTACCTGGGACACAAACACTCTCAGTGGCCTTTTGAGACTTTTGCAATACCATCCCTGAAACTATTCTTCCTTTTCTGCAGCAGACAGATAACAGCACAAAGTGCAATTAGAGAGTGTTCTAGGTATAAACATCTACCATTTAAGTGAATATTTATCAGAGTTGTAACTCTCTCTGAATGAGAAAAAGAAGAAGGATTTTTCAAAAACCCCTTTCACTCATCTGAGCCTCCCCTAATTCTTCCTCCACCCACAGTGCCAAGTGGAATGAATCTGACAGCCATGAGAGAAGTTACCTAGTTCCAGCCTACAAATACCACCAACATATTGGTGCTATCTCATGACTTCTCGAGGCATAGGAGAATACTTCTCTTACTACAAAAAAACCCAGTTTGATATAGAAGGGCACTGTACTTTTTGTGAATTATTTGCAAGTCAAAGCAAGCATGAACTTCTGTCTGCAGTTGGCAAATTAATTCAAAAACCAACGTTAAGCACAATAAGAAAACACTTTCACTTCTCAATCTACATTTAGTTGTTGTGGTACCTCCAATTTACAGCTCCCACATTTAGAGTCTTTCAGAAATGATGAAGATTTGGGTTTTGGTATATAAAAAAAAAAGTAAGACTGACACAACTGAGTTTTAAATGTTCTCCCTAGTAAAGCAAGAAGAAGAACAGAGGCACAGTTGCTTTCTTGTTCATTTTGGTCCATGCTTGGACTTTAAGTTACCTTTATGGCCACGATTAGCAAATTCCCCAGGAACTTGTACTTTGACAAGACTCGCTGAGCTCTGGATAGCCAGGACACTGGAAGGGGCAGTGCTGGAACTGGCCTTTGGTCTTTGTCGTGGTGCAATTGAGGTTTCTGTTGGTCCAACAGTATCTGTTATTCTGAAAGGGCAATTTTTCCCATATGAGATACTTGATGACAAGACAACTATTTCTACTTCGAATTAGACACAGCCCATCTCTTAATAGCTGAGTTATGCCTTAATCATGTGCTATCTACTTCTGCAGTGCACATAAGTATATTAAAATTTGGTCCCTAAAACGCCAGTCCTGTGCTTGAGTGCACAACCCTACAATTAGAAACAGGACCACTATTCATAGGTACAATAAGAGAAAGTTTTCCTTACATGTTAGGTCAAATTGTTTCTACTTCTACTAATTTCTTATGGTTTTGTTTCTGTTTTTTGCAAACAGAGCTGATAATTATAGCTGAATATGAAAGTATCTGAGTCACACATGCTGGCAGATTCAAGCCCAAATAACTTCTATTAACAAGGAATGAAAGGGTAAAGGATTTATCCAGCACCAGCCTCTAAGTGCATACACACTACATCACAGCAGAAAACAGAAGCATGGAGAGTATTTTCCAAGGTTTTGGGTTTGTTTTTACTAAGAAGGACAAAAAAGTGCGTATTTTCCATAAAAAATTAAATTTGTCAAAAATAGAAAAACCCATTTACCTTCAAAATATCAGGCTCTCGGTTTGTCTCCCTGGATTCTCAATATAATGAAAAGAGCAAAAGAGGAATCTAAACAGACTTGAAGCGCTTAGAAATGACTAATGACTTCTACTGAGGTAATATTTATTAACAAGCATGTGAAAACAACATTTAAACAAACATGTAGCTTAGCAACATTAGGAGAAAGAAAAAAAGCTCACCTTGCTTTTATTTGGCTTTTTCTAGCAGCTGCCTCACTAGCTGTCATGGGTTCAGGAAGAGTTGAAGGGACAGGAGAATTCTTGGGAAAAACAAATTTGAATAAATTAAAAAACCGAAATCCTGAAAGAAAAAAAGTCATTACATGTTGAAGACAAATGCTTGGATTCAAGACCTCCACATTACAAGGCTTCATGCAGAACTCACAGCTGTAGATGAAAAAGGTTTTAGCATTATCTCTCTATCTTCTCCATGAGCTGCAGAAGTAGGGTAGAACCTGACTGTTCTGAGTGTTTTGTCAACTGCTTCCCTTCATTTACACTGCCAGCTACCAACACTAAGGTACAACAAGTTCTCCAAGCATTTCTGTGTGACTGCACGCAGACTTACTTCAGGCTCAAGCTCCAGAACTACAGCAAAGCCCAGTCTTTGGAGGAAATTGTTTTCAGCACGCTCAGCTCGTCCACCAGAACGCAAATCGCAGAAAACCATGCAGCACCAAAGCTTTGATGGGCTTTTACCTTACCCCCACTGCAATCACATTCCTGAATGAATCCCGCATCACCTAGACTCTGTTGTACAAGGTTTGGGGCAAAGCAGGAAACCATTATCTCTAATGACAAATGCACATAATGAACGCAAATCTAAATCTGGTCACAAATAATACAGATAATTATCAGGTAATTATCAACTATTTGAAGACTTGCTGGCTTCTTTTAGTCTTCGTTTCCAAGAAGCAACACTCAAATTTACTGAGTACCTCCTTCTACAATGATGATGGAAAAAAACGAATTCAAAGGGACTTCAAAGTTCACTTATCTGCCTCTGAAGACAGAGATTACTACAAATGATACCTGTTGCAAATTCAAGTTTTGAGATGCATTTTTTCTTAATACTTGTCTTGAAAGCCACTCTATAATACTCAACATTAACTACATGTCCCCAGATTACATTGCACAATAATTACATCTGTGAAGCAAGTGATCTTGGAGACCAAGTTCAGACCCCTCATGGAAAGCAAGAGTAAAAATGCAGGCTGATTCAAGTACTGCTCTGTTTGCTTTCCAACTCACTGGAGTCCTTTCAATAGACTTACACAATTGCTAACGATGTCTAAGAGAAAGATTTATCCAGAGCAAACACATGCTCTTGACACTCCATTTACATCATTAAGCCTTCTATTGTCAGCAACGTTAATGTCTGAATATTTCATATTGATCGTATTAAGAGATTACTAATGGCCAAAATCCTAAATCAGGCATTGGAATGGTATCAGTATAGTTCACAAACCTATGCCCTCAAAATTCAGAATATATTTTGTTTATAGAGAGCTCATACTGAATATGCATAACATCAGCTTGACATGTTCTCTGCTCTGTGTTACATTTAGGAGCCAGGCACATGACAGAATTGATGTGATCTCACAACTCACCTGACAGACTTCTCAACACTAGCTACATAACACATTGAAAACACAGAAAGAATTCAAGAGTACTCACGTTAATATTAGACACTGGACACTCTTTTTTGGCAATTTTAAAGGCAAAGTAAGATACTTGAAAGATATCAGGTCTCCGTTCTTGATCTGGTTCAAGCATATATCCTGCAAAAATTGATAAGACTTATCACTGTGAGATCACAAAAAGCCTGTTGAGACAGTGTGCTACCAGCAAGGAGAAATTCAGCAGTTCCACCAAATCAGCTTACACTGTAAGAATCATTTGCACTGTTATCTTGGGTTTGGGGGGGGATTTTTTTTTTAAATACTTTTTGTCAAGTCAAATAGTTTACAGGATCAAAAACAATTGTAAGAACATGGATGCTGCTGGATATCCTGACACTCAGCTGTGCAAAAGGGAGCTAAACTGAAGTAGAAATTAGTAACTGAAGAGAGAAACAACACAAAATCAACTCACCGCACTAACATCTTCCAGGATTGATATAAAATTCAATGTGTAGCTAAAAGGAGATCAACAGATCTTACTACATCATGTTAAGGTTTATCACTTTTTATCCATAGGTTTCATTCACTGTGAACAATCTTGCATACAAAAAATACAGCTGCATGAATAAAAGGACCTTTCTCTGACAAGACAGACAATTCCTGATGTTCCCTCTCAAACATTTGCTTCCCAAATTAAGAGGTTTGGTGTTTTTCCAAGAAATCAGAGTTACTTGATACTGTCTCCAACATAACACATTGTATGTAATCAGGCACTCTTGCCTAGATAACCAGAGAACCTAAATAAACAATAAAATACACTTTCTAAAAAAAACCTATGCCTCTAAAAATATGTTCTGCTATGTAGTAAATTAACCAACTATGAAAATACAACTTCTCACTTTTGATGAGCAAAGTGAACTTGCACAAATGTTCAGCAGACCAGAAAATCTTACACATCATTTTACAAAACTTCCTCCGTAGGTTGAAAAAATAATTTTAGACAAATCCTAGAATTTTACACAAAGTCATTATTTATATGCTGTACAGTTCACTGCAAGTTTAATTTTTACAGATTTTACAAAATAACCTATTCCAGCACTCAGTTGCAGCACCATGACATGGAAGCAGAACACTCACTAAAGTGACTCCTGCCACTTGATTTTGAAATGTTAAATTCATAGGGTGGGGTACTTTCAGCTTGTTCTTCCAAAGCCCCTGCCTTGTACAAGAGCAGAGATGAAGCTACAGTCACTGAAATACCTTCTATGACTGATTTCAGTTTTTTATGACCTCCACTCCAAATGGAAAGAAGGGAAGTTTACAGAAGAACATTCTGCCCCACCCACATATATTCCATGGCAGTATTGCTCATCTGGGCACAGCCAATCATTGAACTAAAAAAAATCTGTATTCATACCTAGGAGAAAGGATTAAAACTCATACTCTTCTTAAAAAAAAAAAAAGGTAACACTCTGACAGAGAAAAAGTACTTAAGCCATTTGAAAACTCATCTCATCTTGTCAGTACAGGCAGAAGGCAAGCACTTACCATCATAACAGCTATTTCTCAATTATGAATGTGCACTCCATAGAGCAGTTTGGATTTGGTACTGCTTATTACATAAAAGCATGAACTACGTGGTCAACACATCCGTAACTTAAAGTTAAAAGAGCTCCTACTCAAAACTTTTGAATATTTTCATATTCTGTCCATCTCACTCTTTCAGAGGAGACTACTCTTAAGTTGAATACAAAGACAATACCGATGATTACTGTAAATATCAGCTCCCACATCTCTGCCCCTGGGTAACAGATGAATCACAAGCCTCAGAGTTGCTTCTTGTCCAAAGTTTTCCTTCATGCACTTTGTGCTTCCAAACTTTTACCAGAATTCATGTCTGACACTTGGGGTTGCATAAAATTTTCCAGATTTTTGTTCCATTATAAATCATGGAACTACTATAAAATTGTCCCCAGTGCAGTTCATCTCAGCACACTGATGTTGCGATGCTAAAGCTGCACGTCAAATTTATCTAAGCACAACTGTCCAACTTGGGCAGAAAACACTGTCAACAGTCTGACATTCCACAGAAAAAACTCATTTAAGTGCAAAAAGCATGAATAAATAGAGCTAAACAATAAATACAAGCACTCTTTGCATTCCCCCTATTACTTTGGTATTTATGGACACCTAGGGGAAAAAAATTATCATTGAGTCCCAGAGAAACCAAAAGGTTCCTTGAGCTTCAGCAACACTCTTGGGGAGCTGAGGGGTACAGATGAAAGTGGCAGTGCTTGGCAGCACTTGCTGTGCTTTGAGAGATCGAGGACTTTGTGCAGTGCCTGTGCACTTACTTATCAAGCAGTGAACGCTGTGGGAGTACCGCGAGCCATCCGGGATGGTGAAGCTGCCGTCGCAAATGGCAACCTGACTTTCCCCAAAGGGAAGCGAAAAGAAGCAGAGCTTGTACAGCAAGCAGCCCAGTGCCTGTAAGAGAAACATGAGCCCTGTGAGGGGATGAGTGCCAGCCATTGCCACCACAGGGCAGCACAGCCAGGATGCCGCATCCTGGCTGCAGCGCGCGCTCGCACGCTGAGGAGGAGCTGCACTCTGGAATGCAGCTGATGGGCCTAAAACTGCTCTAACAACACTTGCTCCTCCACTGATTCCTGCAGCAGACTGAGCACAAAACCTGACAGCTGCACTCTCAGTGACTCACCACCCACAGATATCACTACTCTCTGCACTGAATTTGCACATCAACTAATCAAAACACGTTCCTTGATCATGCTGGCAGCAGGTTTCCATAAGGAATCACTGGGGGCTATCAAGCAGAAACTAAAGCCAACATAAGAAGTTCTAAATCGCAATCCCCTTCCTTTAAATTAAAAAAAAAAAAAATCAAACAAGGGATTCATTTTATTTACAAAAAATGTAACTACCCAAGATATCTCTACTGGTCTGTGTTCTATGGCTGCCCAACGTATTTAATTTTCCAATAATTAATTTTTCAGTCAGTCAAAGCTGGCTTTAATTCCCCCTTCCTTAACCAGTCCCATATATCATACCATCCAATTTTTTGCTTACCCAGATATCTGCCTTGGTAGTAATTGGCTTTCCTCCATACAGATTGATCATTTCAGGAGCTCTGTATGACAGTGTAGTGTACCTAGCAACACAAAGCAGAGAGGACATAGCTAAAAACCTTGAGAGGGCGTTTTCCCCATCCGCCATGCACACACCAATCACACAAGTTTCAGACATGTGGCTGCAATTGTCTTGCATGATCCAAGTCATTACTGCATTTGCAGCATCACAAATAATATCTGGAGCAGCAATATGAGATATCATACAAAAGAATAAGTACTAAGTCAGGTAAAATTTGCTTTTAGCATTATTCCCCCAAAGCACAGACTACTGCCAGTGACTGTGTGTATGCAGCCAGTCATCTGGCGAGGGGTAAATGCTGAGTCCTACAAGGCCTCTCCCTGCCACATACTGAAACACACAGAATGCCGATATCAAAACACTAACATCTCAAAAAAAATGATAAACTGGTAGTTCAAATACCCCAGCTGGAAAAAGCCTGTATCACTTCACAACTTGAAAACAAGCAGCCTGAATTTACCCCTCTACAGTAGTTGCCCCAGAAGGGCAAAACCAAAGCAATACATGTTTTCAAAAGCGTGTCTTAAGAAAAGCTGAAATATTTTTCTGATCAGTCATAGGAGAATGGACATGGACCACACCCTGCAAATGAGACTCTAAATAAATAAATCCACTGAAGTGCTTATTTACATGAGTACTTGTTATCTTAGTGACTATTTGCTTAGCAGTATTAAAACAGCACAAATTAAAAATATCCAACTCCTAAAATGGCCAGGAGCCAGACATATATTTTTGAACAATTTAATTTCTCAACAGCATGCTTTTTTCCCCAACAGTTTTATTTTTAAGAATCTCAGTTTTGAAAAACAATCTGTGAACAAATGGAGGAAATCTTACCAAATAGTTCCAGTCTTTTACTACATTTAGGCCAAAATTAATTCAAGATCAGCCATCAATTTCAATTCATTAGTCATACACGCACACCACACTATAATACATGGAATTTCCTGACAGCACAGTAATTTTTCATTTCAGATCGCCTAAAAGTAAACTTACTTTTTAATTTCTTCTTCAACCATATTAACACCGTCTTTTTGAGGGTTCAGGTATTTGTTAGTGGCACTGCCAAAATCACAGAGAACATAGTTCCCGTTATCATTTAACAACAGATTCTCCACCTTGAAAGAAAATCAGCACACAAAAAGAAGGTTAATAAAAAAACATTAATTTCCAGGTTAAGTGTTACTCCATGTTCTCAAACACAAACAGGAAGTTTTCCAAAAATTCATCTGTTAAACTTTGTTTTAACAATAAATGATGTCCTATGGTTAATGCCTGCTTATAGCTCCACCGACAGAAAGTTCCCAACTAGGAACCTGTCTTATAGAACACTCCTATACCCTCAATCCTTTTCAAGCAGACCACTCATCTCAGCCTGAATTTTCTCAGGGTGAAGGCCATACCTTCAGATCCCGGTGAACTATAGGTGTTTTGCACTGATGCAACCGGGCAACAGCTTCACAGGTGTCACAAAATATTCTCATTACTTCTGACTCGGTGAAGCCTGTCTGCAGACGCTGGTTCATCTGGTTCACAACTTGCCCAGCTAAAGAAACAGGATAAATGTCTTTCAAGTAATTGCTATCTGGTACAGAAGAAAATACTTACTTATATACATGAAGCCCACAAATAGAATGCAAGAAAGTTTTCCACACATACTGTACTTGAACCAAACAAACCTGGTTTTCCAACTGCACACTCTTGTATTGCCCTAAACAGAAAAATTATTGGCTCAAATTACAACAATCCAGTCCCTGTGGCTAAAATGTATTTGAAACTAACTGCTGCAAACACAAAAAAGCTTCCATCACATCAGTATGTGACCTCAAAACTGTCTCTTGCATTAGGATCCAGAACTCAAACTCTGTCAACCAAGTTCATTAATTCATTCTCTAGACACCCACTCTGTTTTCCTGGAAGACTAAGGAGAAGAAAGGGGAAGCAGGGAAGGAGGAAAACAAAGCCACAAACCCATCCTCCAAGGAGGAAGATCTCCCTTTCCCTTTTCATAGATTTCTTTTAAGACTGGGAATCAATACTTCCCTGTTTCTTGCAGTAATATTACCAGACACAGCTAAGCTTCCAACCACAATGCTCACTGCACACAGAGATGAAGCAGGAATGTTGCAGAGATACAGCAGGGCCTTGGTGGACATTCTATCAGACAAGGATGCTCAGAACTCAGAAAGCCTAACACTGTCAAGTGATTTGATAGCTGACATCCACAGGGCTAATTCACGAGAGTCATTAGAGAAAGAGTACTGCTAAAAGGGAGTCAGAAGTGAGCTCCCACAAAGGTAAAGAAATTCACCCATACAAGTTGGGTAAAGAGCCAAATATGTAGCCATTAGTATTCAAGTTCTGCTTATTCCATTCCCCAAAATGCACATTAAGGTTGTCTTCGGCTCCCTATGGTACAGATTGCACAAGCTGTAATGCTCACTGCTTCTACTGCAAACATAGGAGAGAAAAAAAACTCAAAACAGACAGTCTCCGACTTGGATATTGTTTGAAACAAAATTACATTGGAAAACAGGAACACAGAGCTAACATCTTTTTGGACAGCACCATCAACCTTAACTTTACTACGCCCATTTGTAGCAAATCACCTGTCAGGTAAAGGTGCTTCAATGCTGTCATCAAAAACAAAAATAGCAGAGGGAGAAGTGTGGTGAAAATTTGCCGATCTTTCCTATCGAGTTACGTTCCGGGTATGTTACTTAGCACCACCAGCAGAAAAGCACTTCATACATAGAGAATTAATTTCCCTGTTCGTAACCATATTTAATTACAAAGCCTTGTGAAATTTTTACATTTTGCCCAGTGCCTAAGTAGGAACGCCAACAGAAAAGTGAAAAGAACTACCTGGATTCCAGCCGTGACACATACATGTGTTAACCTCTTATACAAAGAGAATAGCTTTAAGTAAAATTACAGGTGATGCTACAACCATTTTCTTCTGGAAACCCAGGCCATGACTCTTACCTCGACAGTACTCCATGAGGATGAGCACCTCCCACACGTTAACACTTAGTGAGTTGACAGCACAGTCCAAATAGCTCACAATGTTCTTGTGCCCAGATAACTCTTTCTGAAAAAAGAAAATGCACATTACACTTCAGTACTGAGAAAATGAAGAGCAATTTTCAATTGTCACTGTAGCACTGGAAGAAATTGCTTTTGCTCGGAAACCAGACATACTGACCAAACTGACTGTGGTACTAAACATGTATGTGAATATTTCCTTCAGAAAATAATCATGCACAAAACCCTAAAGCCAGCATTAGTTGCTGTAAGTACTGGTGGAAAATCAGGACCACATGATCAAAAGCAAGAGGTGTCTAGAAACACTGGAGAGGCACTCGATGTGTGTACACAGCAAACTGACACATTGCCCAGTTCCAAGTAATGGCCTCCTTACCATAATGGTGATTTCTCTCTTGCAGACGTTGAGGTCTGGCACGTTGTTCACACACATTCGCTTCAGCGCACAGCGGGTCCCGCTGGGGGTGCGCACCAGAAACACGGTTGAGAACCCACCTGCAGGACACAGTTGCAAAAGGGAAAAGCTACATGAGTTTCTTGGTGTTCCTCTAGTCAACATCACCACATCCAAAGGATGAGCAACAAAGACCATGATGGACATTGAGTGACAAGTAGCAAACACTTCAGAAGTTAAATATTTGTTACCTCAACCTATTTCTTTTAAATCAAGTATTCAGGACAAAACCACTGAAGTCTTACTATTTTCTTACAACATTACATGAAAGCATTAGAAAAGCATTTTCACATTCAAATGAGTTCATAAAGCACAGAACACCTGCGGAGTGAGACAGTCCTTCAAAAACCTGAATCAACTGAAGGTATATTAATATACCCCAAACCAACAAGCTAATATATAAAAAATATATATATATTTAGAAAAAGTCTTGAGAGATACTGAAGAAGTCATGTGATTTTTCAGGTTAACTCAGAAGTCTCCCTGGAGTCCCTGACAGTGCAACGAATCAGCCCTAAAGAAGCGTTTTTATTTAAACCACCCTGAATGTGCAGAGTAGAATTACGCATTTTCTTACAAGCAACCCCACCAGGAACATTCTTCTTTCAACAGTGGCATGAACTAGGAACCACAGTCGAGCCCACTTGCCAGTGTGAGGGTTTTATTCTCTTTTCGCTGGTAGAGAAGAATCAAGGAGGCAGGAAATACACATACAAGTGAAACGACCTACACAGCAAGTGCTTCGCAATGCTCAGAAACCAAAGTGAAAACCAACACTCTGCTGTTTTATTGGCCTCCTGTTAGTCCTGCCTGCTGCTTGAGGAGTCCACACTGGCATCGCCTCAAGGCTCACATGCACAGAATTCCCACAGTTGTAGAAAATCCACCTCACAGGAGAGCTCATGTAAATCCCTGCTTTCCTCAACTGCTGTCTGATCAAAAGCCAACCAGGACCCCAGGAACTCAGTACTGGGGCAGAAGCACGGGTACACCATCAGGCCACAAATATGTAAATTAAAACGATTAACTACTCAGATTAGCAAGGCAGCCAATTGAAATGCACATGCTTCGTGGTACCCAGTAGCATCTGCAAGCCGTGTTTATTAAGTACAAAGTACATTTGATGCAAGTCTCATGTACTTGAGCAAACAAGCACATAATCACTGCCATGCAAGAAGCTAAGTTTTATTAACGAACTTCTCTTCAAGATTAAATATTTATTATTTGTTAACTTAATTCTCATTTGGTCAAATGACATGCTCCACTGTCAAAGCAGAATTACTGTCAACTTTAATTCAACAGCCTCACCCTAGTTTACACAGGGCCTTTCTAAAAAATTCACAGGACACCCACTCTTAACAGCTCGAGTTCTTAATGATGAACTCCAGCAGGGACTGAAGTCATCCAAGAGGGCTCCCTAACACCAGCCTGAGGAATTCTGACAGTGATGTGCACATCTTCTTCAGCAGAAGAGTTTTTGCACTATCCTCACAATAAAATTACCTGGTTTTTAAGAACCAATATCAGACCAAAAGGATAAAGCAGTAGTCAGGTAAAGCCAAAGAGTCATGATTAGAAGGTAATAATCACTTCTTGAGTTTTTACCCAGTTTTATAGCCTTGAAATTCTCTCTGACTAGCAGGAGGACAAAACAGAAGTCCAGATTTCAAGCTTCCCTGGCAATTGCTTCGATGTAACCTGAGCAGACTGGGCAGAAACCATCAGTGGGAAGTAGCAAAAAGCCCCTAAGTTCTCAGCCAAGTGCTGCTCTTGCCATTAGATGGCGATATCAGCCAGCAGTCCAATCCTGAGGACTGTGAAGGCAGAGCTGGTTCTGTTTTCGGCAAGCAGATCCCTGACCTTGAATGATTTTCCATCAGAAAATCCCACCGCTATAAAAACCCTCTCCTCCAAGAGTTAAGTGGCACAACCCTGAGCAAGACCTGACTAGGTGAGCTGTCCTGATATCAGCTCACAGTTTTCCTCCTGCTCCCCTCCCTGTTCTCTCCCCAATCCCACCGGGCTGTGCGGGGCTCAGTCAGTCGCTGTCTGGTGTTAAACACAAAAAGGAGCTTCATCTCTTCCAGTCGTTTACTTCCACCAAAGTCACTCGAAGTTTAAATCCTCTGAAGCTACACAGGACAGCCACGTTGCACTCTTCCCTGGGCAACTTAGTAAGAAGCCTTTCTACAGCATCTACAGTTACATAAGCCAATACACTCCCCTTTAAAAGCTCACACTGCTTTCTTACCTTTCTTTCCCTGATCTGTCTTTCTGTCACCTTAACTATGCACTTTTGGTATCTTTATCAGCAATTATCTGGGCTTTTTCTGGGCTAGTTGCTTTAAATGAAATTCTACATCAGCCACATGTGTTTGGTTTTTTCCTATATGTATTTAAGGTCAACCTTGACTAATTTTACAGGCCTCAGCATGCCATTTACACTTTATCATGTTACATTCCTGAAACTCCAACCAGGAAACAGTGGAGCTGTCAGAATTCTAAGTACCCTATTTGCTTACTCAGGTAGAACAAAATAAGGCTGAAAAATCTTCCAGCGATTTTACCATCTTTCAGACTGCTGAGAGACATTTTGTGGAGACAGTCTAGAATAATATTAACAAAGATATTCTGAATAAAGTTATGCATATTAGGCACATAGAGACAATACAGTTTTGTAAATAATGCAGATTTTTGAAACATACAAAAGCACCAGATATTGTTTCCCCAAGTAGTAAATCCCTTGACTACTTATTGAAATCTCAGACAAACAGTGCAGAACTTCTGGCACAGAAGGACTTTACCTATATGGTAACACACAGCAACCACTAATCGCACCTGTAAAAGCTGAACCAGGAATTGCAGCTACTACAGTATAAATGGTTCCTTGCAAATCCATTAAAACTCAGCTCTTTTGGAGGGGTGACTATGTTTTTAGCATCCATTTCAATTCAGACAAATAATTACTCAAATATACGTTTAAATAAATCTAACAGTTACATAAAAGTGTATTTTCAGACACAGTATTTACACCAGCTTTTCCTGTATGTTTCAAAAACTGAAAACATTGAAGAAATAAATGCATAAACCAACAGATCCTAACCATTCTCATGTGCCTACGCAATGTGGACAGTTAGGTACTTAGGAACTTCCTCAAGAACTCAATATAATCTTGAGTTCAGGAGAACAGTTTTTAAAGACATGAAGCCTTGGAGCTGTGAGCCCTAGCAGGAATTCCAAGGCCAGCACAGCACAGTTCCACACTGGCTCTACAGTCCCTGGGGAAAGCTGTTCTTAATAAAGCCCAGTGTAGTGCTGTTCTTAATAAAGCCCAACAACCTAAAATTTCCAATTTGAAGCCTGTCTGGGCAGCAGGCTTCAAATTGGACATGACAATGGTCAGTGAGATAGTCTTGTGTCCTTCTCCACAAAGAAAATCAGGTTCAAGTGCAATTATTTCCCTGTCACCCATCTACCCACACATACCCTGCTAACCCCCTTTTTCCCCAATTTGGCAACAAGACTGCTATCCGTCCACCTGCTAATTTTATTTAAAATACCAGCTCTGGCCTTCTGGCATTCCTGATACTCTCCCACACCACGATAACTTCAGGACATTTATCTGTGTTCTGAATAAACTTCCGCACTTAACAACACTTTCACTGCTAAGTTACTCTGAGATTCACTTGATGCCTGGGCCACTTGTACATGTGTGTTTGCTGTTAATTCCAGAGACATCTTCAAGATCAGGCTGACCTGCAGCCAGAGCCACCCACTCCAGAAGTGACCCACCTCCCAGAACTGCATAGCCTTCCAAACACTGTAGTTGCAAGCCCAATGCACTGTAGAGAACCACTTCATGGACTGTGAATCCACTCAAAATACAGAGTAAGACCATTTCAAGCACAAAAGCCCTGCAAACAGGCTCCCAGTAACACGAACAAGTAAAACCTTACTGCAAGTCTGTAATGATGGAGAGCAGTAAGACCTTCTCAAATGTTTTAAGCATCTGTCTTCTGCGGAAGGGGGAGAACAAAAAAAAAAAAAATCAAACAAAACAAATCAAACAAAACAAACAAAAAACCAACCAAACAAACCAAACAAAAAACAAACCAAACCACACCCAAACAGCCTCCCCCCAACTCTGACTCCTACAGTTTATGTGGTACTGAGACCAATGTCCAAAAGCAAAAGACATTAAGAAGAAGC
Source organism: Petroica traversi (assembly GCA_025920805.1). NCBI lineage: Eukaryota > Metazoa > Chordata > Aves > Passeriformes > Petroicidae > Petroica > Petroica traversi. Next base: position 3,972,252 of record JAHLSL010000078.1, on the reverse strand, counting down.
TCCAAAAAGAGCCAGTCCTTCTCCACAAAAAAGCACAACCTCAAGAAAAACAGCTCTTCATATCCTATCCACTTACATATGAAGCACTGGCAAAGGCCCTCGTTCAACTAGCATCAAACAATACATCCATGTGCTATTTTACCAGGAATTTGGAGTCAACTCCTTTCTGCCACAGTTGCAGGCAAACCCCTGCCAAGAGTTGTTTCCTGCAGCTCAGTTTTGATCCCATTTTCATGTCATGTGTAACACACACAGGCATTCTGAGAGTCCTTCCACAACCCTCATACGCTGCCATGGTGCCACAGAGTCCCCTCTTCCATCCTGCTGCTCCATTTCTCTTGTGGCATGCTGCTACAACATCCATAACTCTGTATGTCCACTGGCATCCTACTGCAATAATTTCACTTGTACAAATTCACAGAACCCCCCTCCTCCCCACAAGGACAGCAGTCCTTCCCCCCCAGAGGCACTGCCTTCTGTCAGTCAGCACAGATGCTCTACTGCAGGCACATTTAGGAGTGGCAGACTAAAAACACACACAAGAAATACCTGAGTTTAGCATAGAAAATATTAATTTAATTCTTGAAGCTATGAAGCTTTCTGCCCGTTTCTGACAGCAAAACCTTTAAAAACACAGAACTCAAACATTTGCATTTTTCATCAGATTCCAAACACCATGTGACTGTTGAGGGAGGTACCTTTTAAAAGAAACTTACAATGCTGTTTTTAAGCCTTATGAAAAGTTTTTGATGAAACTTTTAGTTTTTGTCACAAGTTCCATCAGAGAAGGAAGCCGCAGCTCTGTCTTCCCATTCTTTAAGCACCTCTGCATGGGAAGGTGAGGGGATGTCCTGTTACTAAAGGTCTGTTTTCCAGCAGTGCAACACCAATTTCTGCAGCAGCTGGCCAGCTTCCAGAATGTGTGCCAAGGAGCATCCAGTGCTCACCATCCCAGAACACTGCCACACTCTGCTCGCTCCAACAGCGCTTCCTCAGCCACCCTTGAGCATTCCAGACACTGAGAAGTTGCCATACGACCTGCCTCCCAGCCCTGCTGTAACTCCTGTGGAGCTCACTGCCTGGAAAGCTGCCTTCCTGCTCATTAAAGGCAGCGTTAACTAACACCAATCACACACACATCCACCGTTCTAAAAGTTTACACCTGTGCTATTGTGTGCGTGCACATGTGCATGGATATTTTAGTGAAGCTTACCCCACGAGTCTCAGTCATGAACACAAGGCTCTAAGAGTCAGCTCCACCCAGAAGAACATTTGACAGATGTTGCCCCCAAGCTCAAGAGCTCAGCATTCCCCAAACCAAGAACAGAAATAGCTCCCTACTTCTAAAATACTCCATTTTTACACACACATTTCAGAGGTCAGTATTTCTGCACTTTATTTTAAGCATGGAGACAATGCATTCCAAGGGACATACCACTGCTCTCTTTCCCACTGCCCACACAAATTCCCACCATGTAACAAGCTGCCTATCAGGGCTAGTTTAGACAAGCAGCACTGTTTTCCTCAAATCGGCATCCGCTGCTGGCAGCATTGGGAAAACAGCAGCTGTGAACCATATCCCAGCAGGACATCACCATGCAGCCAGAGCAGGCAGGTCTGCCACGCACACCTCAGCTAATGGCATTGCCCCCTGCCACAGGCAGGTAGGCTCAGTTCTCCCAGCATCAGCTGTAGGCCAACATCACAAAAATGCTCTGACAGAAGCACCAGAGACTGCCTGGGGCATCCAAGACACTTAAGTTACTGAGTGAGCTGGGAAAGCTGAAATAAGGTCTGCTACAGACTTTTGTAAAAGTCTTCCGAATTTATTAACACCAGACACGCCCAAGGGCCAAATCTGAGATACTTAAGATTTGGCCTAGTGAACAGCAAAAGGACCAGAGCTCTGTGACCTGCACCACAGCCATCATCACCCCGCCTTCTCAGTGTCCAGATGACTTGCTAGATATGTTTGACACCTGCTTCCATGGCATCTTCTGCCTGACGGCCTTGGCTACTTGGCTGCTAGAGAAACAAAAAAAACACCCATTTCCTTATGCAGGTAAATTTCCTAATACACTTGCAATTCCTGCAGTAATCTAAGTTTAAGGAAGACGAAAGCACATTGACTAAAAAGCTGATTTAATGTATACTTTAAAAACAAACAGACAAACAAAGAAAATCAAGAAACCCAAGTATTTCCCTGCAAGGAATAGATCCTAGGCACCCAAGACAAAACATTGTATTTCTTAGGGTAAAGCCGACACCTTCTCATACTCTGGCTGGAGAAAGACCGAAAACCTCTCTGTATTTCCATCTTCAGTCAAGCTACTTGAGAGATAGTCACAACCACTGTACTACTTTCTTGTATTACATCATCACCGCCTCTTGCTGTTCACTGGAAAAAAATAATCCAAGGCATTTACCTCTACAACCATATTTAACAGAAGCTTGTATTTAAGTCAAGTATCAGGAAAGGAGCACAGAACACTACCAGCATATCACCAACAGTTCAATTTATTGACTGTGAAAACTCATGTTAACCTCTGCTTACTCATATGTGCTTTACATGAGAAAGCTTTTCAACTTACCCAAGACATTGATGAGACACCTACAATGAGCATCCGCTAGCACAGTTTACAAAAAACCCAAAACCCAAAAACTTAGAAAAGCAGTTTTATGTCTTCCCCATCTTGTGTCTTTGTTCACTGAACTCAGCTACAGCTGTAGTTTGGTCTGACCTGAAAAGGGAGCGAGCTATTGGAAAACCACAACAATGACACGATCTGTACATGCAGCCTTGACAAACACAGAGTTCACCATTCTACAATGGTGCGTTAGGAGAATTAATTCATTTTGTTTTATAGATTAATTTCAAATGTCATTTGCTATCTTTTTTTCCATAAAGCTTGATTTTAAGTCCAGTATCATCAAAAAAACCAAATATAGTTACAAATCAGTTAAATCAGTACGTAGATATTACATAGGCAATATGCAAATACCATGACTTTTGGAACTGAACTCAGTTGTCATACCATACAGTATGTTCAGAAAACAAAAACTTTTTCTCTACCAAACTTTTACTTGCTGTTTAGCTGATGTTTCATTTTCGCTGAGACCACTGCTCCAAGTGTGATTTGCACGTGGAAGGCCAGGAATGCAAAGCAGAGCAGGGCTTTCCCACCTCCCCCATGACTAAGCGTGCGCTGAATGCCCTCGGTGCTCGGGAACAAGGCCCCGCACACAGCGCCCGGCTCCTGCCCAGCGGCTGCTTCACGGCGTCCTGGAGCTGTGCCACCCCTGGCTGCCACACAAAGACAAGAGCCACAGGCTGGGCAGACACAAACCAAGCCGTTTGTAACGCCAGCGGCACTTCAGACCCAGGCAGATGGCACAGGAAGATCCTCTGGTTTCCTCCTTTCCTAAGGCATCTTACACATATAAATTAGTAAGATGAAGCCCCTCTCTTCCCTGAGAGGAACAGCCTACAGTCTCACTCAGCTTCATTTCTGAGCATAATTCACTGACCATTTCATCCAGGAGCATGACTGGAACTAGTGCTAAAACAGCCAATATGAACTGTCCAGAAGGATTTTCATTATCCTGCCTCATAGTCTTTAGCTGTCTGCAAACACTAGTTTATGCTTAAACTCAGGCATACCAAAGGAGTATGCTGAGATACAGACTTAGTTGGCACAAAAACAACAGGGGAGCAGTAAACTTTAAGAGCACAATACCCAAGATCCAACCTGCTTACACCAATGAACAGAATTATAAGCCATTTAAGGCAATAAAAATACTTCCCTGGCACTTGCATGGGGACAGGCAGTTCTTGAACCACTATCTGGTACATGCTGAGTACATTTGAATACTTCAAACTGCATATAAAGCATCTCTCAAGACTTTGCAGCATTTCTGTGCTTGGGATTCCAAACTTCACACTGTAACATTTGACAATTTTAAAAGATGCACTGAAATTTCATAACAGTCTAAGCAGCTTGATCTTTTTAAATAAACAAGCCACACTGCAATGGCAAAAGTATTCCAAATACCAGTGTCATGATTATTAAAATCATTTAACACCTCTCATACACCTCCGGTGTTTCCAGGAGCCAGTCAACAGTGCTAAGTCAGAACAAGGCAGTTATTTATCAAATGGACTGATCCGGAAACTCGTGGGTTTGGGCAAATCTCAGAAAATGAGAATGTTAGAACCCGACTATCACCTAAACTCAAACATTGTCCTTGAGCAAAAGCCTCCTCTTAAAAATGCACCTATACAATTCGATGTCAGTTTAACAAAACAACAAGTCATATGGAAAGCGTAAACTGTTTCATGGAGAAATCAGATATTTGAATAAAGCACAAAGCTGGGAGGATAATACTGTAAAGTCACACAAAGATTGAAGGAACTTAAAGACTACAAGACTAAACCAAATAAGATTCAGCACACTGCTTCCATTTGAGTTGCCAAAACAACATAAACGTGCTTTTCTATCTTCAGACTGCCTAAGAAGCCTCTGGATAGCTCCTTCTGGGATCAAATACTCCTGCTGCTTCCACAAGTTCTCATGAAGTACAAGCCAAGTGATAATCCATCTAAACTCACCTCAAGCTGAAAGTCTCAACTCTACAGACACAGACTGAGCTATTGAGTTCTACGGAGACACAGCAAGGCTCAAAGAAGGCAATTAATTAATTTACTTTTCTCCAAACAATTTATTTCCCTGCACATCATGCACAAACCAGAACTGACCCCATGTATAATGCTGACACATTGAATTTCATTCACTCCTCCTATTCTAGTCTCATGAACACATGTTGTATTCAGGTCAGGTTCTTACACATACATGTCAGCAGAGTAGAATTTAGTGCCTTACATTCTTTAATGATCTATTTGCTCTGCACCACTTACACAGAAATATGCAAGTTAATTATCCAGAGCAAGAAAAAACTTATTTAGCAACAATTTCTCTTAATAAAAGCACACTCAGTTTTTCAACCTGCAGGAATTGCCAGAGAACATAAGAAAATGTCATATTAATCACTGAATTCCAAAGCTATTTTTTGTTACATAAGAGGCAGAACGCTGCAACAATTACTCGTTACAACTGCTACTGAAAGACAAGATACACAGATAAAAATCACAGCCAGAGTAACAATTTTTTTACAATAAGTCAGTTCAACAGAACTGAAATAAATCAGGAATTGGACCACTCCTATGTTTTGGTATGTAATTGGTAGAGACTTGCCTATTGAAGTTTCTAGGCACCACAGGAATAAATTCATCCATTAAAATAATGTGAAAGTTTAGAAGGAAGCACAACACACACATGACTGAATAAAATCTCCTTAAGCCCTGTAACGTCAGAATTCCTACCTTAGTTCTGTGTGTGGCAACTAAGGCACAGAATGTTACAAAAGGGATGAGGAAGAACCCATGACAGAGCCAGGATGCTCCAAACTCTACCTGTATCTCTTGTACGGACTCACATGACTTGGGGAAAATACCTTCATCCTTGTTTCTCCATCTGTGGAGTAATGACTCCCCCATGACTGGTGTGATGCTCTTCTCTTCCCAGCAATACCAGGTCTGACACCGCTTGAAGGGCAAGGTAAGGACTGCACAGGGGTGTTCACCCTCACTTGAGTCTCTACAATCATTTCTTCATACTTTTGACCACTAGCCTCAGAAGCAAAGCAGACCTAATGACCAGCAAGGCTAAAGGGAAGACTATTCTACCTTTACAGGGAGAACACTCCAAGTCTGCCAATTTTAAGTTCCACTGGACAAGAGTGCTTTAACACCTGGGCTCCTGATGCTCAAGGACAAAGCAGCATGTTTTCTGCTATCAAACCAAAAGTAGTATTCCCTATTTCATTGAGGCAGTCCCCTAGGATAAAAGCTGGGGGTTTTTTTAAATTTCCAGGTGGCAACCTTCACTCTTCTATTTTCCTCCACTCTGCCTCTATTTGGAGACTCAGTTTCATAGATGAACCCATCCATATCCAACACATCCCACTGGAACTAGAAAAGAGTAACCAATCTAGGCAAGAATGAGCAAGAAAAATGTGAATGTGGAGAGGAAGGGAAGGGTTCCTGCCTTCTTAACCAGGAGACAAACACTCAAAGAGACTGAAATCCATTCCCAAGACAAGCAGGAGAAGAGGAATTCATGCCCCCTTCTTGTCAGCAGCTAGACAATGCTGCAGCGAAACACAGACCCTCCCCCTGGAGGAGTGCAGGAGTTTCTCGATGGCCACACATCTCCATCCACTGGAGGAGAAATCGCAGCACAAGCCGACTCTGCGGCAGCAGACCAGAGATGATATGACCTGCACCAGTGCACTGCTGCTGCTTGGCACCCCTGGGACCTGCAAACTACCCTTAGCCTGCCGGCTCCAGCCATCACTAACAGGTAAATATCCCAAACACATCAGGAAGCAGCTGTTCATCCAGCACATTAACAGTTTTTAAATGGAGCCTATGAACACAAATGAGGAAAACCTTCCATTTCATAATAGATGCTTGCAAATCTAACAGTTTCTTAAGAAAAGGACAGCATGTAAAGCAATCAAGTTACAAGCAGCCGAGTGATTGACCCTACCTGTGTTCTGGGTTAGTCCCCAGGCTGTCACACAGCTCTCACACTCTGCCCTTTGGCAGACACAGAGCATTCATAGTGTCAATTAACATAGCTCAGCTTACAAACACCAATTCCTTAGACTGTGGCAGCCTGCTTTGCTAGAACATTTCAGAGGCAAAAAATAGCTACAGCAAGTAAAATATAGCACAAGGTTAAGGAATTAGGAGAAGGAATACAAAGCACTGTAAACCAAAGCAGTGTTTGTGCCAGAAACGAGCGGCACAAGCTAACTGAGCACCTCCAACACCTCCCCTCTGAAGCAGAGGTGACACCCATTCAGCTGCAAGTGGGACATCCATCAAAGAGCAAACCAAGCCGAGCTCACACAGTTAACGTGCTTATGCAACATGACATACTCCTTCTTCCCTGCTGCAAAAGCCAAGCAGGCCTGGATTCCACTGCTCCCTAGACACTGGGCCCCATCCCTGGTGTTAACTCCAGTTCTCCATGCACAGAATCACTGGGGGAACCCTTCCCCACGGGTAACACACAGATTACTGATTGCCAGCTCTGCTACTGCACTAACAGCCCAGACAAATACGTTCCTCTTCCCATAATTACTGCTTCCTAGTTAGGGTACATCTGAAAAGGAATCATACTGCTTTTATCCAACAATTTTTCTTTTCCATGCTGACATGCAAAACGCTGACACTGAACAAAGAAAGAAAAAATAAATTTTCAGTTAAACCAGTAAAGCACACCAAAAAAACTTCAAGGTCCTGCACAGCTTCTTTAAAAGCTACGCCATGTCCTTCTCAGGCACAGCTAACATAAGCTCCATTCTGCCATGTTGCCTTATCCTGTGAGGGTGTCCAAGAGCTTTCTTCTGCAACACACCTGCACACATACCCTCCCTTTACAACTACTGTAACATTAGCATACTTTACCAAAACTCATCTGCAAGAAAAAAGGCAAGCTGATGGCACATGCATTGGCACATCTGTCTTTCCACAAAATCTGGCAAAGGAAAGATGAGTTTGTGTATGATATTAACGTGATATTGCTACAAATCAAGCTCCCTCTCCTGCAACCATCTGACTCTTGGCCACTAGCCTGAAAACTTAGCTCAGAATTACTAGATTCCCAAGTACTTCCTCTTTATTTAACTACTTCTGGCCACACAAAAATTAAAGGGACAACATCCTCAAAAAAGAACGTAACTGTGTGTAGTTAACAGAGGTGTAATGTGACCGTCCATATACTTACGATCAAGGAAGGAGTGTCTGCAGGGCATGCAAGGACTAATAACTGGATAATCAAAGAGCATTAGACCACGTGACCCAAAAGCTGAACTTGGCCCCAACTGTACCATAGATGCCTTTGTCAGCCTACAGATGTTTCCCAACCTGTTCGTTTCCACACCCATGTCCCAGAGGCACACAAGAGCTCTGGAGAGCACAGCAGGACCAACTGTTCTGCCCAAGTGCCACCACAGTGGTCCGCACACCAGATGTGCGACTGACTGAACTGACCTGGAGCTTCCATTCTGTGTGCTAAGTTATGTGAAAATAGACATTTACCTGCATGCTGGTGTAAGACAAGGATCACATGCAAATCCCCAGACTGCTTTTGTTTTTTTGCTCATTACACAGAACACAACTCCGAGCTGTGCTAGCCAAACAACGCTCTTCTTTCACGCTGTGAGCTGCCTTCATGAGGCTCGGGAAGTCCCAAGAAAATCCCCACCCACAACAGCACAGGCTCTCCATCTTTCACCACCCAGGAATCAAAAGCTGGTCTAGGACCTCAGCACCTGCCAGTCTGCAGATACATCTGATTAAGGCAGCTGTGACTATTTTGGGGCATGTAGAAGAGCTTCATATGTACCGTATTATACTTTCAGCCAAAACAAAAGTCACTTTCAAGTAGTAACTCTGTTTTTTCTCCCTTACATCTTGAACTGGAACAAACCGTATCTGCTACTCCAATATTAGCAAAGCAAAACTGTTGGAGACAGACTAACAGGCTTGACCTTTACAGTCGTGTGCAAACAGATCCGGAAAAAAAAAAACGACGTGACCAAACACAACTCAAATTCCACAAGTTAGCTTTCCATACAGCCTTCCAGCTCCTAATCCACCTGAACAACTGAACTAACATTACTACTGAAAATAAAACCGCAGCTTCCGCAGAACAGCGAGTCGCGTGCAAAAACCAAATTAATAAAGACCAGCACTGTACATGTCACCTTGTCTCACAGGAGAAGACTGGCACACCACAGTCACATCAGAAGTAACCCTGCACCAGAAATACCCGTAACACCTGCCAGACAGAAATAAGCTCTCCCAGAGTTAAAAACTGGGGCCACACCACGTGGAAACACTTGGAAGTATTAAAGTTCACATACCCATTACAATGGCACCTCTCTCCATTTACCTCTCCAGAACAAAGAGCAACAAACGAGCCCCACCTGGTTAGGAGATGAAGCAGGGTCTGCTATAAGCAGCCTGCTTCTGAATTCTGGAGCTGCAAATTCTCACAGCACCTCACTCTGGGGACAAAAATGAAGGCATGAGAGGCTAATTGAGGAGGGCAAAAAAGCAAAAAGAACCTTACACTCAACACAAGGTTTGTTTATTTGGATTACAAACTGAACTGCTATTGCTGAGACAAAAGGCAGGAAAAACAAAAAACACAACAGAACTTTCAAGACTACCCTAATTTCAAGAGAGGTTTGGAAGAACTTAAATAAACAGCACTACCATCTACAAATGCAAAGCATAAGAGCTCACAAAACAGGACCTGGATTCCTCTCCATTAAGGTGACATTCTTCTTTAGGCCTTAACTAGAACAGTATGAATGTAAGAGGCAAACCAAATCATAAGAGCAATCGAGTACTTGCAAAGACTACACAGAACTAAAGAAGGGCAGCAGAGCTCACAAGAAGCTCATTCTTTCACTGATGTAAGAGACTGGAGGAATGGTTGACTGGCTCAAAATAACCAGGTGGGAAGTGTGTGGAATAACAGGGTGAGCTCTGCATAGGTGGGGCAGCCACTGCTACCCCCTGCCCCCCTTGAGGCTCTGTCAGCCTCTGGTCCACACTATAATGGCAATGACTGACCCACTCCGTGCCCTAAAAGGGCCGTGACTGATCCCCCCCCCCCCTCCTTCCCTTACCCAAAATGGCAGTGACTGACCCACATCCAGGGGTAACCCAGAACTGTTGAAAGGTTCTCTCCAGGAGAAAGTCAAGCTGACCCCCAGAGAGGTTAAATGGGGAGAAAGCCACTAACCTTCTGTGGGCTAATGACCAGTTTGTTATTGAACCTCCTGAGCATTTGGTTGTTTCCCTGCACACCACTCAGAAGGAACCAAACTATACCTTCCCCTAAACCTGCCAACTGGGCTGGGGCTTCACAGCTGGTTCCCCAGTAACAACTCCAAGAGGTTGCACTACAAGAAAAATGATAAAAGAGAGCATGACATTTCCAGTTTTATCAAGCTTTTTTCACTTTTTCTCCCTATTGAGAGTCCCCTTTTCACAGAAAACTAGGCTTTAACCACCATATTTACTAAGAGAAGTAAACATTTCATCATACAAACATGAACTAATGAACTTGTAAGTACTTAACGAAGCCCCTAACTAATGAACTTTACACCGCTTGAGTGGCTTTCTCCCTGTCTCTCTTGTCCTAGAGACAAGGTCACTTAGAAAAGCAGCAGCCTCCTAAGCAGAGGCTCAACACCACACAGCTCCAGCCTCAGCACTTTATCAGCCCGGATGATAAAAAATAAACCAGTGTACCCACTATCACACAGCTTCTCTCCACACGTACCAGGGCAAAGGAAAGTCATAGCACGAGAGCAGTAACATGTCTTGTTCACTCTTTCCTGTCCAGAGCTGAAGAGACACTTTACACCCGCTTTGGGCACCTCTGGGAGCAGGGGGCACATAGAACTACCCAATTCTCCTTCAAGGTGCCTGGCATCTCACCTCCACTCTCCTCAGCAATGCACTGCCTGGCAAGAGCAGGAACTGAAAACACCACACAGCACTGGGTTATTTTTGTAAGATGCAACAGCATGCATTCCACGACTCCATTAACCAATTCTGAAGGAAAACGAAGAGCAGATGATGATCCTTTTTCCCTGTCCACAAAGCAGCTTCCAAACCAAGCCAGCTGAGTTCGAGAAGGAAGCTGGAGAGTCCGCTGCCCTTTTTTTTGTAAGAGCTGTAATTGTCTCTTCCTTGCTTCATCTGCACTTGTTAAAAATGTCCCCATATACTCAAATACAACACTTACTATAACCTCTTTGGTCTGCTCATGGTACAGAGACAACTCAGAACCTGCCAAAGGCTTTGTTTTTTTATTCAGTTTAAACATCTCAAGCCCTGCCAAGCAATCAAAACAGTATGACAAGTGAGCATCTTCCAATGCCTACCTTTACAGTAGGCAGAAAAACCACTTTTACCACAGTTCTTAAGCAAAAAGGGCTGATTGAAGCCCAATGCAAGGCAAACAATTAAGTAAATAGTATCACTACGTCAAGCCACAACTTTCCATCTCCTCCCCATGTAAGATAATAATACATGGAGAACTTGCTAATTTTCACTTTCCTTTTCACTCTTCTCAACATATACTGTCCTGCACTGACATTTGAGATAAATTTAAAACAATGTTTCACAGCTGGCCACTTCTAGTTTGCTGCAATTTTTGAACTGTAAAGTATTTTTCAATACTGGAGTTGTCATAACTGGAGTTCCCCATGCACCACCTGCAACTTTCAACAGAGAACTCCCCGTATTTTTATTACGTTTCACTTTCCAAACTTAATCTGCATTACAAATACTCTGGTTCAACAAAAAAGACAGCAAGACAAGGCCTTCACCCTGTATCAGAAATCTGTTCCACAAATTTCTACCTTACCCTCAAAATGGACAGGAATTCATTTTCTACATCAAACCTTACACTGAATTGACTGCATTTTCCCCCATGTCTGAGAAACAAAAAGTAAAAACACATATTCCCATCCAACAGCATACTGACCACTAGGTTATGGAGGCCAGCAAGTCACCACAAAATAGGTGTGTTTAGAACAAAAGAAACCACCTAACAGCCTAACAACTACAGCTCTTCAACTTTACACGTTCTTTAGTCAGAAGAATGCATTTCCTTTAGATAGCATTATACTTTACTCAAAATGACTGAATTATAATGCTCCACACTTCTGCCTTTAGAACACTGCAATAAAACCATTTTGTCAAAGACTACAGAAAAGCACCTTGAGGGCTCTAACACCTGTATCAACAGGGGAAATTACCCAAAGATCCATCACTGCAGCCCAGGTAGGTCATTACAACCCCAGCTTCCCAGGGTCACTACTGCCAGTCCTCTAGTTACCAAGAGTCTCAATCCTCTACAGTATCAGGAGCTGCCTTCCTAAAACTCCTCAGATCAAAACCTGCCAAGAGGGTGGGGGTTAAACAGCACGCATAAAACAGACATATAATGCTATTAATTCCAACAGCTAAGAAAAATATAACATACCACAGCACTGCTAACAGAACACAGTATATCTCCTCTTAAACAGATTTACTAAGTTCTTTAGATTCATCAACTTAATCTATCATTAATGCTTCATAACACAAGCTCTAACTTGGATATTGCATCTTAAATGCTATTTCATCAGCACTGAGTAACAGGAACTACCTGACCAGTTTATGAGCCTCAGTTAAATGGGTTTCAGAAACTGAAAGAAAAAAATGCCTTGCACAAAGAGGATAGGAAAAAAAGAGTTCTCCCCACCCACAAGGAAGATTATTAAGTAGGGGATTCACAGTGCTCAGCATTAATTACAGGTAGCAATATGACTAATCTAACAGCAGTAACAAGCAATTCCTAGTATTCACTGTTACTGAGGCGAGGCATTGATTCTCAACAAGTTATTCCTGGATCAAAAGCCACCCCTTGATCCATGAAGCCTTGTGTCAGTGAGGAGCACCCAAGAGCCGCTCGGACACTCCATCACAGTGCCCTTCCCCCAGCCCGGCAGCACGGGGCTCACACCTGCGGCTCAGGCACACCCTGGCACAGCCCAGCTGCTCGCCGGCAGCCGGCGGAGCTGGGAGAGAGCGGCCCTGCCTCCCCAGCCCTGCACTGGGCCACCTGTCACTGGCTTATCCTCGGGGCCCCTCCGGCTCCTCTCCACCGACCCGCTCCAGACGGGACTTGGAGACTTCCCTCAGCATGTGGCCCGACCCTTACTGGTTCTCATCCTAAGCATACATATTCCAGAGACCACATAAAAGCTGAAGAAAAAAAAAAAGAGGGAGAAAACATCTTTCAGACTCAACAGTAGGAAGTTAATTCGCTCAAGAGTCACATGTTAAAATTTGGACTTCTCCTGCCCCCGAGTCCTTAGGGGCTATCAATTTGTTTCTGCCAGCTACAGAAAGCAAAAAAAAAAAAACAAAAAAAACCCCAACATCTGTAGTGACTCTAAACACAGTACATTATGAGAAAACTTTTAATGATGTTCTACACTAAACAAAGCACTATGCAATTTCTCTCCTTTCCACTACACACGTTTTCTGTTACCTCCTCAATTTTTTCAAGAGCCTTTTTTTTTTTTTAAAGAAAAGTCTCTATCTTGCCAGCAGCCCTGCCTATAAATGACCTTCTGTCAGACTACAACGACTTGGAAGTAGTACCCAGCAAGGACCACCGAAACTGTAGGCAACCAGGTATGCAGGTGGCTAATCCCTGACACCATATTCATACCCCAAAATAACACATTCTAAATACTGAGTACCAAACTCAATTTTCTATGAAAATAATTTCTAGACAGCAATGAAAATGTAAGTGCCACTTTTACATTCCCATTCCAATTAGTAATATCATCTGCATGCACTTGTTAAAACCACATCTTAAATCTCCACCAAGAAACGCACATGATCAGTGAAAGTTTACTAATGTATTTATGCATAAATATACTTAGGCAACACACAGACGAAAGTGACAGAGATGAACTACTTTACCCTCAACATCCAAAGCAGTGTGTTGTAAACATGCAGTAACTATGAAACACACAGGACTAGCCCTGAGCTCAATGACCTGGGAAGTGAATTACACTTCACACATCACTTCAATTACCAGCTCCGGGAGATGAACACCACACTGTTTCACACACACACAGCAAAACTCAAAAATGGCTGTTATGATGGTGTCCCATGCCAGTACAGCCTAAGGGAGTCCAGCCAACTCCATGGCTACAAAAACAAAAATCACACAACTCTTCCTTCAGTCCGACGACACAAAGTGCAAGACCACCTCAAGCAGCACAAGTCGAGCTCCCTGCAGCGAGGGGAGGCTCTACAACACAACCTGGCAGCACTGCACCTCCACTCGTGACCCTGACACCGATCTGATCCCTTACACCAAGGAAAGACCCGGAATTTTATTTTGTCAGGCTGTTTTGTTTTGGTTTTTTTCCTTTCAGAGCAGGGGCTAGCAGAGGCACCGGTGCCACCTCACCCCGCGTCAGTGACCCAGGACAGCGAGTCGGGCAACTCCGAGCGCCCTAAGGAGCCCCTGGCCCAGGCGGCGGCCGAAGCAGCACAGCTCCAAGCCCCGCAAAGGG
>JAHLSL010000078.1:3912535-3957620 GCA_025920805.1 Petroica traversi | reverse complement strand
GAGGGGGAGGCGCGCCCAGCGGGACGCGCTCGTCCCAGAGCCTCCTCGGCCTGGCCCCTCTCCTCCCCCACGGCGCCGATCCTGCTCCACCCATCCGGGACCTGCCCTCGGGAGGGAGTCTGCGGGGAGAAAAGCCGTGTGGAGACGGTGTAGTAACCATGGCGGTGGTAAAAATGGCTCTGCACGCCCAGCGCTGTGGAGCTTCTTGCGTCTGTGCTTCCACAAGGGGAACCCCAGGGGGGTGGTGGAATCTCCTTCTCTCCACGCATTCCGAACTCACATGGATGTCACCTGCTCTAGGTGACCCCTCTCTGGCAGGGGGGGGTTGGACTGGATGATCTCCAGAGGTCTCTCACAGACCTAACCTAAAAATCTTTTTATCTGGGAGATATGTGTGAAAAGTGTTGATGACAAGTATGAGTTCCAGTGGTGTGTCTTCACGTATACTCTATGCTGAGGTTTGAAGGTGTCTGCAAAGAAGGGGGAAAATGATGGGTCTGGACAGGAAACCATCAGCAGGGAAATTATGAATGTACGTTTCCCCACTGTTGAAGTGTACTGACCAGATACAGTTTCCCTATAGACAGTGAGAAAACAAACCAGGGAATTTGTTACCACAGGCTGCTTTCACACCTGTGGAGTCCCCCCCACACAAATAAAAATGTGGTATTTTTGTGTTATTTTTTCTCCTTATCAAATGAAAACCTACAATAAGAACAAAACTGATAAAGAACACTCTTAGTCTCTCATAGAAATGAACAAAGCTGGATCTTTGACAATGGTAATTTAACAAAACAACCTTTCCTACTGAGCACGAGGGTTCTGGATGGATATCATTTAGAGCCATTGGTTCAGTAAGAATTTGGCAGATGTCCGAAGTGCAAATCTTAGGGACGATGTTTCACTAACCAAATTAGTTTCAACTCAATCATGTTGCCACACTCTTAGTTGGAAAGAAAATGACCATGTTTCTGTACTGAAGGGACAACCTGTCACATGTGGAAAGCACCAAAAAGCTGTTTGCATGAGCAGTCCCCTTCCTGAGGTCGCTGCCTTCCTTTCAGTAGCAGCAGACTGGTTTTCCAGCAGCATACAGAGATTAATTTGCAGTTTTCCTTGGGAGAGAAAGGTATTTTCAGTGCAGATGGAAGGAACAGAGCTCTGTGAGAGGGATGACATAAGCAGCAGTGTTGTGTTAACGAGGGAGTTCCTACAGTGAGATGTCCCTATGCCTCTTAGATATTTAGTGATCTCTTTGACAAAAAGTGCAGCTAGGTTAACGGCTGCCACTGACCAGCAGTGGTCCTCAGTAAAAATAATGTATTTGCTAAAAGGTACTGTGACTTGGGGAGTTCAGCTGGCTTTTAGGTCACCTGGTGAGTTTTTATTTGGCTTTGTGGTGCCCATCCCCACCCATGTATTCTTGGTCTTTTTAAGGTAAGAGGTTGAATTATCGCTGGAGTTATTTATAGGCCGGAGAAAATGAGCCGTCTTGTTACACTGGGATTAAGGCTGCTAATCTCTGTCTTGGCATCCTGGGGAACACAGAGGCCTGCTCCTGGGCATAGCTGGAAAATAAGTGTGTCAGCAGTGCCCGCTGAGCTGTGCTTGGGAGCATGTGGTGGCTGCAGGGCTGGCTGCTCTCCTGTCAGCAATCTCCAGGAGCCACGCCACCACTCCCTTACAGGGTTCCACAGCACCTTTCACCTCAGGCTTGGCACCAGAGGGGCTTTTTCTGTGAGATCCCAGCATGGAGTCCCATTTATTTAAGTATAGGTCAAGTTCAACAATAGAGAGCATTCTGGCAACTTGCTTAAAAACACAGGCCTGACCTTCCAGGCAGGTAACTGATAATTTTAAATATGTGAATAGGCCCCCTCTCTTTTATTTAAATCCTCACCTGAGCAGAACAACATTTTGACATTTCTAGAAGCTGTATTAATTTCCAGAAAGGAAGAGTTGTGAGTTGTCTTTCACTGAAGGTATAAAACCCAAAGTAAACTTTGCTCTCCCTTACTGAGGTGAAACGTCTCCTTTGGTTCAGGCAGAGCAGGGATGCTTTGGTCTCCCGCATCTGCCAAGTGTGCAGCAAACCCCACCTATTTAATGCAACACATGTTTGGCAGTGTGACAAACAGATCACAAAGGTGGTTGCACTCCTTAAAAAGCAAACAAAACAAATTTTAATACCTTGAAAGTGCTCACAAGCAGTTACTTTCTGGTTGATTTAAAACGGTAGATGATCTGAAGAAAAATCTGGTGACAAAGGACAGAAAATTAGAAATACAAATTCTGAGGTGAGGAGAGATCAGCTACAAAGGTGGAGAAAAGGGGGAATCATAATGCAGGGCCTGCACCAGTGCCAGAATATCAATGATCATTTGGGGTGGGAATGATGGCCTATGTAATGTTTTTTCTTTCTTAAACCTTCAACTTGGTGAATCATGACATTGTAGGAGATGCTCAGCTTTATTTAAAAAAAAAAAAAAAAAAAAGGAACAATATGACAGTGGAGCCAATATTGAACTTTCACTGCATGAAAACAAAGTCGCAGTTACCTGCTGTGTGTGTCTCCACCACAATACTGGAACGTTTTGCTTCTTCCTTCCTTTTATTGCTTGGGGTCTAAAATGTGGACATGTTCCTCCTTTTTAAACAGTTGTGTAATGGCAGATCTGTGTAAGGCACATAAGCGATCCACTTCCTGGCTCTGCTCAGCACACAGCACACACCTTGAAGATTGTGTTAGTCCCAGTTAGTGCCACGAGAGCAGGTCTGGAGGGGTGTTTAACACAGCAGTACCTGTGTTCTCCACGTCTAAACCAGTGCCATGTTTAGCTAGAACACTGGGAAACCTGTCAAGATTATGGAGGAAAGCGCTGGCTGAGAACACAGCTGGAACATGAAACACCAGATATTTCACGTGCTCTTGGGAGTGTGAAACCTAATGGTTTAATCCTCTTTAAACTGCTGAATAGTTCAAGTGCCGGCACCTTGACTGCTGTTTATCAAGCATTTCTTTCCTCATATCTCTCCCTACTCATAACTCTTTCCTCTGCACAATGCATAAATTTGTTTGAAAGCAATCCCATGAGGATAAAACAACTCCCTGCAAAAATGTTTAAAATCCCTTACAGAAAGAATTTGTTAAGGCAAAAGAGAAGTAGAAAACTTCCTTTGTGTGAGTGTTGTTTTGGAAATGGCTCTTGCTGCTTCTGGATAAACTCTTTTCATTCTAATTACTCAAACTGATTGTTAGAAACAAAAGGGAAATTCTCATTTTATAGAAATATGTTCTTTATGTATTTAAACTTTGAAAGAAATTGGAGGATCTCAAGTGTTCAGCAATTACTGCACTAAATTGGTTTTTTATCTTATGTGAGGGTTATTTTCTATTTCTAATTCAGTCAGTGCGAATGAAGCACTGTCAGAGAGTGGGTTTGCCCAATAAACTCTTTCGATTCATTTTCCCCTCTTATCGCTTCATTGTTGCCTGTTTTGTTTCTGGTCCCCTGACAGCCATGAGAAGCATCATTTTACACATTTAAGTAGCTATACGAACTTTCAGTAAATCCTGTGTCTTAGTTTTGTACTGCTGACCCGGATCTAGTCTGGTTTAGGCACGGTTACTGAAACTGCACAAAACATTTATGATGAGCTAAAAGCTAAGAAAACCCCAGGAGACAACTGGTTAGGGTTTGGGTTTGCATTTTTTCTAGGATGAAGTCATATCCCAGCTCCACATCTCAGAGGCAGGAGTAGCAATGAAAGGCTCTTTTGCTTTGCTTAATTATATATACAGAATTGCAGAAAGAGTTTGGTATGTTGTGGAACGTCTTGGCATGGAAAATATGTTGATGCGGGGGGGAATAAAAAGCAAAGAAAAGAACTGGAATCACTTGGAGCAGAGGGGTGGCACAAATCAGCCAGAAAGCAAAAGTGCATCCTCTGAAGGCTGCTCCACTTCAGAAGGTCTGAACAGTCTGAGGCTTTGCAGTGACCTTGTGAACACAGACAAATTTTCATTCCTTTCAGTTTCTATCGTCTCTTCTAATCAGGAAAGAAACAAATGGAGCTGAGGAAAACAACTAAGTTGCTGGTTTCCAGCTTTAAAAAGGAAACAAACTGAGGAGCCAGCTGGTAGTGAAAATATTCAAGGTGCAAATAGCTGACATCAGCTTTGGTGACATCCAGCGTAGCTCTCATTGACACTGAGGTCAAGAGTCTTTTATTGCAACACAAGATTCAGTCATTTGTACTGCAGCCAGCGTTGGGACCAAGCAAAATAAAAATTCCTTGTTGAGATGACAACCCTTGGCCAGTTCAAAACAGCGAGGCAAAGTGGGGAAGACAAAGGCAAACGTGCTTGTAAGAGTCCTTGGTAGAAATCTGAGGGGAAGGAATTGGAAAGAGCTTATAACGGGCTCCGAATCTGACCTGGTAAATTGCTTTACATTAATAACAGTCTGTTTCCTTTCTGGAAAAGAACAGTCTCCTGTGTTTGTGCTGATGACCAGGCCTTCCTTTGATAGGGTAACATGTTCCTGCTCGCTCTGTAAGAGCTTTCTGAGATCCCTGTATTTGGACTCTTGCAGTTGAGCTCTTCCCTGCCTTCCATTGTCCCGGTTCCTGGTCATTCCCAGCTCACCATCAGTCTAGTTGCTTTCGTTCTCTCTTAGAAGCAAGGCCTGCTCTCCCCCTTGCTGTAAGTACTCAGTTTTATAGTCCTAAAAATGTCTAAATTTACTTTATAGAAATGCAGTGTGCTCTGTGCAGCCTTTTTAAGGAAGGCTGCCACCCCAACTTATTTAATGAGTAAGTCTTACAAAATTGTTCTCTTCCTTGAGAAAGTTACTCATGTGACTAAAACACGTGGCCTTTCTCAGCAATTCCTAATCGGGGTAAACACTTTATAGAAGGCCTGCTGACAGTACACAGAGATCTGGCTGGTGGCAGAGTGTTCCCTTCCTGAAAGCTAAACTTTGTTACAAGAAAACTGGAATGCCCAAATTCCGACACTAATACTGCTTTGCTGCTTCTACAACTGCTTTTGAGATAAAAGTGACAAAAGGTGAAGGTCAAGCACAAGTGATCAGCCTGAATGGTATCCTGCTTCCAGCAGCATGCAGATTAGACTGTGGCATCCTTTGTTAAAGTACTTTTGAGAAGTAAATGCATTACTACATAAAAAGTATTCAAGTGTCACTGAAAACCCCTAGAGGGATTGACACATCCCAAAATTTCTTGTAGCAGTGAAAAGTCTTGGAAGAGCCTTAGAAGGCATTGAGGTTCAAGAAATAATTTTATTTCATATCTTTTTCTTTTACTCTATTTGCAGAGGTAGATTTTACTGTTGAGAATTGATCTATAAAATGAGCAATGGCCTTTTTCCCCCCTCCATGTTTTTCTGAGTCTTAGAGAACTGCTGTAATATCTCTGGTCATTAGTCCTTATGCTAAAAATACCTAGTTCTTGATACAGTCTTACAAGCTTCCAGAGAAGCTGGCAGCTTTCTTGTACTCTCCCGTTCATCTGTACTTGATTGGAATGGGCCTTCAAGCTGCTGTAATGTTGACTTTACTGAGGACATTATTTCCAGTTCTGTCGCAAAGTCAATAAAGTAGTATAGGTTAGCTTACAAAACACATGAAAACTAGATTTAACAGCAAAAGAAAAAACTACTTGTGTGGCAGAAGGACCTGAACAGGGCCATAAATTTCAATTTCTGACAGGATGGATTTGGAAAAAGGGACTGTGAGCTAAAACCAGCAAGAGTGTAAAATGTTTTCCAAGTTCACTTTTTAAGTTGGCTAGGAAGTTGAAAGATGATTGAAACAATCTGACAAGCCTTCAAGACATACTTTTTTTCTCAGAGCATGCAATGGCTTTCCAATTGTTGGTTTTGCCTGTAAAATTATGTAATCAGTTTAAAAAAGATCCTTTCTGCATTTTTTTCTGTTGTTTTTTTTTTTTTTTCTCAGTTTCAATTGCAATAACAATTTCTCTGCAGGATTCTGGCCTATCACTTCCTTCTAGCCTTTGATCAGTCTCTAGGAAATGCCTACACCTAGTCACTACTGTTCCAACAGAGCTGTCACAAGTAATAGTGATGCTTATGATCTTTACGAAGGGTGATGAATTCAGACTTGCAGTGTCCTTGAGAGGAGATGAGTAAAAGCAACCCAGCGAGCCGTGAACAAAACCTGGGCACTGCCCACGTAAATGTGGATGTTGCTGGCAAGGCAGGAGCACTTGAGTGCACCCAGCAGGCCTGGCTGTCCAGGGTGAGGGATTCATCATTCATGAGCAATTCCTACTGACCTCCCAATCCCCATGCACCACCAGAGGGACATCAGCACAGATGGGGTGAGGAGAGACTTGATGGAGGCTTGGTACAGCTGATTATCCTGTGGGAGCCAGGGCACAGTTTTAGGGACAGCCCACATGCTCAATCCAGGTTTGGCAGTAAGATGAGAATGTGGTACACATCAGCTGATAACCTCAAACATTTGCCACTGCCTATAGTGATTAACTTCTGGGGGCTCATGTTCACTCCAGTGTAGCAGGACCGGTTCAGGCGTGAGCTTAATTAAATCACTGCTGTGTACGCACTGCTCAAGTAGTTTTTGAACTGATTTAATTAAATCAATCAAGGCAGAGTCTATTCAAACTGTTGCTCAAGTAGTTCATCTATGATCAAAGAGATCACTTCTCCCAGCTCCCTGTGTGCCTTGGGTATCCCTGGAGCTTAGCAGGGCATTCATGTTTATCTGTTGCTATCCTGCCCTATATCAGACTCAAGTGTTTAGAAAATAAATCAGCCAAGTCCCACTTTCAGATCTAGGGCAGCCTTATCTGTTAAGCTACTATCTGTTAGCATTGCTGTATGAAACCCTAGTGAAAAGCTGTAGGAGGAAATCTGGTAAAGATTGGACAGGACAATATTGATAAGGCCATGGCCCTGGTATTGATCTATAAAACGTGATTAAGATAAAATTATTTATTTAGCACTCTCTGTATTCCAAAAAAAGATGGCTAATTAAACCCAAAAGTAGACAATTTGAACTGCCTGTGAGAAAAAGATACAACTATACAACAGCAGATAGACATAAACATACACAGGAACAATTTTATCTATGTGTGTAATAGTGGACTAACCCGTAGAACCCTTTGCCACTAAGGAGCTTAATAGCTCAGGGAGATGCAAAGGAGACATCTACTTTGATAGCAAGAAGACTCACAATTACCTGAAGCAGGTTGATTAATTATTCAGTCATTAAAGTGCAGTATTAACTTTATAAGTGCTTCATTCCAGGTGATGGAAAAGGTGTCTTCATTATTTTGATATCTGTTGTTTACTTTTTCCTTTTTAGCACCTGGTGTGATGTACATTCGAAGCCTGGATGAGTCAGTGTCAGTTACTGAATATATTTCACACAGCAGTATATTCCAATATTGTTACATAAATCCTGTGGTTCACCTAAAGAGCTCCTCTGTCTGCAGAACACGTACCTGTGTGTGCTAGAATTTTTAAGCAGTATTAAGATGTAAACATTTTTTCCAAAAAACCCAGTTTATTTATTTAAAGCAAAACCTGTTGTCTTCTGTTAAGGGAAATAATGTTACTGTTTTCTTAGCTTTCTCATGTTTGATATAGTTTGAAAAATGAGAAAAATTGTCTCAGTTGTGCTTCATTTAGTTTGAATTCGTTGATTTGGTGTCATTTCCAAAAGCATTTTCAAGCCTCACTGTCGTAATGAAGCCATACACTTTTCGGTTAATAACTCTGGAGTTATCTGGAAATGAAAAACACTGGCTGTGACTTAAGAAAGCAGGACCTTCCTACATTTCCTCCTGCTTGTTTCCATCACCAAGGGGTGCTTACTGACGGTAGCATCATTGTTTAAATACCTCTTTTTGTAATGTATATTCAGCTGGGAATACATAATTCCATAGATAAAGTAGCAAAATCTCTAGCTGGGCTTCTGCCAGCCTTAACTGCTTCTGAGAAGATTGTGCTTTCATTTGTGAACGCTCTGCTTTGCACATAAAGTGCTTTAAGACATGGAAGAATACAGAGCCCAGATTATTTTATCATAGGTTTACTGCAGAAGGCACCTCTGTCTACCAGAAAATGTCTACCATGTTATGATGCACTTGATTTAACAACTGTGTGTCTAAAGTCTCAGCCTCATGCTGTGACTTCTGAGTAGTCTAGAGAAATGAGATCCAGGCTTTTATTTTTGCAGAACCCATTTACAAAGGCGAAATGACTGGGGTGGAACGTTCAGTACGTTTTAGATATCGGTACAGAGATTTGCAAGTTGCCTCTTCTTTTAGTGCTGTGTAATTCTTGTATAATTCAAAAGTTGGTGTGAGGAGCTAACTTGCTGTGTGTGCAATCATACCAACTGAGCTCTTTGAGAAAGGGAAGAACAAGTAATGAACTTCAATATTTCTGTATCTGTGGGAACAGGTGTGCGTGTTTAGGGCAGAAGTCAGTAGCAGCAGGCACTGAAACCCTGCACGCCAGAAAATGATGGAGGGCAGTTAAGTGCAGTACATGTTTTCCTCTGTTTCTCTGCAGCTGTGTCTGGGGTTCACAGCTACATTCTGCTATCAAGTGAAACCGTTGCTCATCTGAAATAAGGTTAAGTTGCACAACTGGCTGACAAACAAACCCATAAATGTGGTTTTGGGAGTTGGAAACACTGTCGCTGCTAACCAATGACAGGAGCCCGAGAGGGGTTGCACTGTTTGCCTACAAATTTCATTGCAGGCTCTTACCACAGCACCAGGCTGTGGTTTGCATTCCTTACCATCATCTGGGCACAGAAACGAGAGCCAGTGTATCCTTCTGCACCAGCTTAGACCCTTTCTGGGGCTCAGCTAATCCTTTGATGTGCCTTTTCAGCTCTGATGATTGCATTCATCTGCAGGTATCGACATATTAGATACAGAAATGCTCAGCTGGGCATTCTGAGAGTCAGCAGAGGAGATGGAACCACAGTGATGAGTGAGAGGCTGGAACATGTGCTGCCCCCATCCATCTCTGTAAGTCTGATGGTGCATGGCCATCCCACCCTCCTGTGACCCTGGGAAAGAAGGCAGAGAACTCAGCATCTAACATAGCTTTGGCTAAAGCCTATGAGGAGACACAAATCCTGCTACAAGGAGTACCAGCCTGATAAACAACCCCACAATGCCCTGATCTGATGTGAGCATGAATCTTCTGCTGAGCTGTGCTCCTCAGTTCTTCCCTGAGCGTGCTTTGTCTCTGAAAAAATGCATGTGCAGCATCATTAAAAGCAGGATATAAACTTGGCTGTCATTCGTGAAGTAGATAAAGAATGGCTCAATGTTCTTTGAAGTACAGAACACACAGCATATCTAAGAGTGTAGAATAAATTGCCTGGTCTGTTCTTGAGAAGAAACAATATGTCATGTTAGTAAAGACGCACTAATGCACAAAAAAACAGGCTTAAGATGGCAGATTCAACTTAGCATTATCATTTCTTAGGCTTTCCCTCTCCGGGTGGCATATATAATTGTCTTATTGTTGCAGGACACAGTGGGAATTTCACTGTTGATCATTGTAATTCCCAGAGTAAAGATCTGTAATGAATCACTTTTTTTTTTTTTTTTGGCTTTTTGGGCAATGTTGGGCTCAAGCCATCCTTACCCTGAAACTCCATGACCTTTATCACTTAGCTCAACAATAGCTTGTCTTAAGTGTCTGCTTTTAATTGATGGAAAATTAAAAGAAGATTTCAAGTCTGCATAAGGCAGGCAAATGTGCAACATTATTTTAAGACAGAAATTACTACTTGACCTCCTGTGAACCATTTCTCCTTTGAACAAAGAAGATTGATGTCCCTGGTGTCTCTCTCAGCTGGTATCAATGCACAAGCTCGCTTCTGTTAGACTTTTTTATTTCTTTGACTGCTATCCTGGTAATAAGCAGAGCTCCCTTTGCCCACCCAGGCTTACAATGATTAAACCAGACAGCACATCTCAAACTACTTCTCTTCTTCTGCCTGCTCAAGTGGAGAATTAAGCCACATTCACAAATATAGTTCCAGCCATTTTTTGTATCCTCGTGCACCAGTCGATGTTAAGCAATTCCAGAATAAGAAGGCAGAAACAATAAAAAATACAACAAACAGCTTAATACTACAGTAAGCAATTTAAAAAGCTCTCTTGGTTTATCCTTCCCACAACACAGCGTTTTCTTCATTCCCCAGCAGGCATGTCTTCCAAAAAGGAAAGTAAAGCTTTGTTGGTGCCTACCAATTGGGCAGAGATGGATTAAGTTGGAAAGCACTTTTTAATTTGTTTCCCATTTGAATTGTAAGGCTTTATTTGCCTTCTATGCTACTGTGAGGTTTGTGTTTATATAAATTCATGTTTTCAATTTGCAGACATTAATTTTGTACAGACTCTATTACATATATAGAGACTTCCTACTATTTGCAGACTTCAGTATTCTTAATATCTTCAAAACCAGTTTTTCTTCACCATGCACATGGCAAAGAAAATATCAGACATGCATAAGAGAAACAGTGAGGTTGAAAAAACTTAGATGCCCATTCTCCATGTATAGGAAGTACAAAATGCCCAGGTTTCCATAAATGTTGCATTACTTCTAAGCCACTCAAACAGAAGGATTTCCTTTAACAAAGGGGAATGAAATGTGCTTTATGTGTCTGTAAGGATCCCAACACTTTCCATAGTCGCATCAGTCTTGCAGGCATAGTCCAGTTTGCTGTTCACTCATCTAACATCCTCAGTTTATTTTGCCCATTCCTCCAACTTCTGTCTTTCCATCACCACCTTTTATTGTGAAATCTTTTGAGGAAGGAGCATAATTTCTCATATGGGGAAGGCACATAGCTCCTTGAGTCATTCTGGAAATTCATTGATGGAGACAGCAGTGGAAAGTAAAGATCATGGGGTTACCAGAACTAATAATCCCATTGTGTAATCTCAGGTCTTCTCAGAATCCAGAACATGCGTTAAAAATGTGGGATTAGACAAGGAAACGAGTGGTGAAGGGTGGTGATGCCACACTGTCTCAGAGGGATGAATTGCCCATTGTCTGGCTTTGCAAAGGAACCTCTGAAGGAACCAGTGCTCAGGGGAAGAGAAGTCTCCATGTGTTTGAAGGCATTTCTCACCTACCTGTAGTGAAGTTAATGAAATCCACACTGTGCCATAGACCACCACAAGGATTTAGAGTGCAGCTGTGCATGGTTGCAGCAGCACTGTATCTACCTGGTTATTTCCAAAACTGATATTCACGTATGGATCCTGCTTCCAGCTCTCACTCCTACGGCATGTCTTTGTGCCTGACTTGTCTGTGAATTCCATGGGGGAAAGCAATGCTGTAGCTTTGCTTCTGAGACTCTGCCTGCTCGTGCAAGCCTCAACACGACTCCCTAGCTTCAGTTTGGGTGGAGAGGGAGCAACAACATTGCAAAACACACCTGCAGATACATTCTGGAAGTATCTGGAAGTTGATTTTCATGTAACACAGTTTTCTTAAAAGAAGTTGATAGTGCAGCAATAGCACGTTCCAATCTAACTCCCCTCAGGCGCGTGCCCACCCTCTGTGCCCAAATCCCAGTGGTTGTCACTGGAAGAGCCCGTGGCAGTGAACACAGCAAGCCTTTAGCAGGGCACATAAAAGGGGACTGAGTCAGTGACTGGCTCATTCCCTGTACAGATGAGACCGGACGTAATGAAAGCTGGAAGGAGACAGAAGACCATACCTCTGTAGTTTGCTCTAACTTCCAGTGAGTTGTGTTGCCCAACCAATTTGTGGCACTTCTATTTCTTTAGAAACTTCCCATGAGGAAGGCAGTGTGTATACTGCACCACAAGATCCCAGAAATTACTAAGAAGTGAGTTGAGTTAGCCATCACAGATGTCTCTAAATAGATACTTTCCAAAATAACCTGATTTCAAAGGCTTAGGTACAAATACACACATAGAATTTGTTTATTCCCAAAGAAATGAACCAAACCATTCTCTGCACTCCTAAGTCCTTTCTAGAATTGGATTTCTTCCATGCTGCCTTTTCATCAAAACACATTTGGTTTGTTTAAAGAGGTGTGTTTCAATGTGTGTGTCTCTTGAAGCCCTTCTACTTCAGACCCAGCAAGACTACCAGTATCCCATGAGGGACAGCATCACAGAATTTTTATATGCTGTGATGAGCAATCTCATCTGTAATATTGTGGTCCAACTTGTACTGGGCTATTTAATCTCAGCTTTTTAAAGATGGAGTGTCCTGTAAAAGGAAACTGCGTTAAAGGGAAAGCAATAAATGCCTCATTCAGTGTGCCTGACCAAAACAGCTCACTGAGTCTTGGAATGAAAAGACCCTTGTCCATAACAACACAGACACAATTACAAGCACAGACAGGATGGTTTTGCCTAGAAGGAAAAAATGCCTTGTAGCATTGAGGAGGAGGGTTAGCAGCAAATGGAGGAGGAGGGTGAAATCCCTCCATGGTAGGGCAAGCAGTTTGGTAATAAACACTGTTTGGGACTGCGGAAGAGATGGGAGGTCAGAAGTGCGTAAGTGGGACCTCAAAGTGAACCTCCCATCTTCCTAAGGAAACCGCTTCCTCTTGCTGCCTTCCTGTCTCCCTTAAGAGAATATTTAGGATAACTCCTCACAGAAGCATTCCAAGAAGAAAACTCCATCACTAGCCATTCCTCCACCCATTGTTCTTTCTCAGCTATTCCTTCTCCAATGTCATAACTCTTGATGCAACCCTTTGATAGGGCTTCCTTCACTTGTTTGCATATTTGCCTCCTCAGCTCTCCACAGATTTTGCACTTTGTGTTCCACTTCTACCCCTTCAATTTGACTCTTCCTTTAGCTTCTCTGGCCTTAATCTACAGTTCCCTTCAACTCCTTGTAACTCCTCTCCCCTGAAGGATTAGTTTTGCACATAGCAGCAGCAAAAACAAACTGAGGTGCACCTTAGAAGCCAAAGTCACAGAATTTGGATACTGATTTTTCACAGCATCAGATTCCACAGCAGTGCTAAGAGGTATCCCACAAAGACTTTGTCTGGTAACAGGAGTCAGCCTAGCATGATGCCTTCTTTTATTTGCCTAAAATTGATAACTCCCAATTAATATTATCCCACAAGGTTCAAATCAGCATAAGCACTGTCTTGCAGAACTGTAGCAGCACTGCAGATTTCAGAAAGGGAGCTTGGCTGATGAGGCTCAGCACTTCATCACATTCACTTCGTGCTTCCCTGAAAGTCCTTCAGAGTTTGGTCTAAGCAGGGACCAAAGAAGCGACAGTCATGACTAAAACAAACATTTTGTTCTGATAATGAAGTTACCAAAAAAAGTTAGTCTTTTGGTAGGGCTATAATTGCAGAGTAGCTGCCAAATATAGGGAATGCTGCTCTGCACATTTACAGTGCAGTAATTTTTCCTGAAAGCATCTTTCATATGTCACAGCATTTCTATTCCCTCAGGGAGTGCTTTCAGTTCCTCCCTTGATCACAACTTCTCTGACAAGACTGCACTGGGGGAAAAAAAAATGTTGTTTGCAAGCTCTTTTCGTGCTCACAACCACTAGGTTTCTATTCTGGGGAAAACACTAGCTGCAGAGACAAGACTTATATATTCACCCAGTTTCTATGCAGAAAATTTAAGGCAGGGAAGTGCAAGGTATAGCGAACCGTGTATGGGACTCACAGGGGAGGAGTTGCAGGTGCTCTTCTGCTTCTGCAGACAACTGCAGAGATGTGAGCCTGTCAGGTCAGTGATCTGGCTGCCTATGCTGAAAAAGTACTGTATCAATTTACTTCGCCACCATGAAATCTGCAAATATAAAGAAGGGTCATGTTTTAGTAGGAGCAAATGGTCTTCCTTCTCTTGCCATGGGAACAGAATCTCTGAAGGCAGTTTGCTTCCAGAGTCCTCATGCTTTTTGAGAGCAATAGGATGTGATTTGTTCCAAGGCAAAGTGTTTTCTGAAGAGGCTGTTACATGCTTTCCAGATGGGCTCTGCATTATCTGTCCACACTCTTGGGGTGCACTTACGCAGCCCTGCCAGCAACAGGAAGTTGCTAATGTGCTCGCTCGCATGGTTTAAAATGCCTTAAGGTGATTTGCCAGATTTCCAAACAGAGGTTTTTCTGTTTAGCATGCCAGATATTTCTTAAAGAAAACATACTATGTTTTCTCTTGTCTGTGATACCACTCAGTTGCCCTACTGGCACGGAAATGATGTGCTAGTTACATTGCAGACTAAGAGAAACCAGGTTTTGGTTTTTTTTCCCTGGAAGGGGTACCGAGTAAAGCAAACACGGAGCTGGTTAAATTACATCCTCATATTGAACACACTTTATATTAAAAACTTTTGTCTGTTGATATTGTTTTCAGCTTTCAGCTAGATAATTATACGTAGCATATACGTATGCATTCACTGGTGTTGTTTCCGAATGGAAGGCTGTCCTGGAACATGCTGACACGTCTTACACCACTGTCTAGACATGGCCAGAATTACTCTCAGCCTAGATTGACTGTTACAGAGACAGAGATAAATCCATAATACTGTTTTTCAATCCATTCAGCATTATGCAAAGAAATTTCTGTAACCTGAACTAAAAATGAGCCCAGACAATAGAACATATTACCATCCTGGCCTGCCAATACAAAGCACAATTAATTTTGCCTTCACACATCGAAATGAAAAATGTGCCGCTTAAGTGATTATTTTCGTATTGTAAGTTTTAAAAATTGTTCAAGAGTGGAAAGAAACCCCCAATTTCTTCATGCAGGAGGTGAGCAAATCAGTGATCCACTGGAAAGCACAGCCACTCGTCAGTGGTTGAGCTTTGTGTCTTATTGGTTCCCATCTGCTCGGCAAAGCAGCCAGACTAACATGAAGCTGTGGCCAGACAGACCAGGCTCTTGCATAGAAAGGTAAGATTTTTATGTGCTTCTCTTTTTAAACACATGATACAGCATTGTCACCAGAGTTCACCTCTAATGCTGAAGTTTATCCAAAAATTACATAAAGCCCCAAAAAGTCAAGAGTTTCTTTTATTAATGTTTGATACATTTAGTCTAACATATAGAACATATTTGAACTAAAATGTTGGTTATGAGTTAGTTTGTCTTGAATTGCCTTGGGGGGGGAGGGGGATCGGTTTCCTTTCTTCTGCTACTCAGTTTGTTGGGGTGTGTATATAAACACACCCGTGTGTATAAACACACAGGGAAAAGTTACCTTTCTTACTTAGAAAGGTAACGACCGGAGCTGAAACTGATAGTGCAGACCAGACAGAATCATGTGCTCACACCGGGGCTATAAATCTCTGCTGCACTCACATTACTGAGACTCAGCACCACCTGCTCTGCTGCTCATTCACTGGGTGATGCTGGAAAAAATCCCTCTGCCTGCCTCTTTGTAAAACAAGAGCGGTATGGTCTCTGGAGTCCCATTTACTGACTTCTGTGGGAGTTGTGCTTGACAAAGCATTGAATAAGTGTAGGTTTCATCCCTGTATCCTCCTGTATTAGATGAGCTGATGTTATTCTGAGTCAGCAGCTGCTCAAAACAGCTCTTTTGAAACCTTGGTGTTTCCCTTTAAGATCTGATGAGATCAGTGTCATTCAGCAGCTCATTTTACTTCCTCAGCATTTTCTCAGTTCTGTGCTGTACATACTGGCAGTCATGTTCAGATTGTTTCAAAACAGCCCTTCTGAACGCAGGAGAGTTCTAAGCACCCCGCCTGATCTCACAGCAGCAGTGAGCCAGCAAAACATCACTACCTCAGCAATTTCTCTGGATTGCTTTGTAGAGTACAAGGGGGCAAAAGATGATACAGAGTCATTTGCAAAAAGTATAACATTCTGCAAATTGTTGAATTCTGTCACTTTTTGCTACAAGAAAGCGTGCTGTCAAGAGGATGGCATTGCATTAGCCAAACTCTGTCAGTGGCACCATCTAAAACCTAGAGAAGCTCTCACTGACCGTGGACTTGCCCCAGCAGTGTAGGGAGCACTGTAAAAACCCCAAATCAATCTAAGAAAGCTTCCCAAGGGATGGGACCATGCCCCCTCTCACCAGTGAAGTGGTAGATGTTTGTCTGTCACACAGAATTGCAGTTTCACATGTGCCAGAGCATACAGAGCAAGAGCTCAGTTCTTTCCTCCTGCAGTTCTGCTCTCAATTTCAGAGGAGTTGTGCCTGCTTTACACCAGTCCAAAGAGAAGGGAACCAGACATTCCCTCTTCAGGGCTTTTGTTTCAAAGATAAATGACTCTGTTTTGCAGCTTTCCCTGTGGTTTATTCCAGAGATCTGCTGCCAATTCAGATTGGCTCAGTGTCAAGACTTGACACACAGCAAAAACAGTTGAAAAATAGCAACGCTCCATCTGATCGGCTAATTTGGAAGTTTTGTGCACTGGGAGCTGTAACACTCAGGAAAGGCAGCAGAGCCACAGCATTTTTAGGTACCTGTTTCTGTTAAAATGCTGCGCTGAAGTTTACTCTGTGTGTTTTGGACAGGAAGCAGATGACTGTAGAAGCTTAAACACTGAAAGAATGGGGAGGGAGGAAAGAACCAGCTCATTTCTATAGAACACATGCAAATATAAATGCAGGGCCAAGCACAACACATTGATGTGTCACTTTTGGGCAGAAGATAAACTGAAGGTCAGCTAAAGCAATGCTACTGAGACAAACTGGTGACATGCAATTGAAGTCTCTTTTGTAAAGAATGATCTCGTTGCCCCTGCAAAGATTCACAATTGTTTTATAGCTTTTCACAAGAAGAAAAACATTTGCTTCCTGCCTTAGCTTAAAGGCACTAAAAGAAATAGGGCCAGATTCATTTCCTTTGGGACGTTTCTAGCGATCATCAGAAAGAAACATCTCCATAAACACTTAGCACATTTCACCTTCATCAGTAATCCAGTCCACAGTGGTGAATATAAAAGCTTTAAAATTAACCAGACACCATTTCCTAAGGAAAATTTTATTTTACATCAAGTGCAGAGTGGACAGATTCACATCTTAAAGCAGTTTGCACGTGGTATACGTGTTTCGGAAATAAGTTTTAAGTTAGAGCAACTATTTTATCAGAAATAACTCTTTGAACTACAACATGTGGGAGGCCAAGGAGTTCAGCCACAGTCAGAAACACGTCAGCTGTTCATGTCATGTTGTAATGTGTATAACTTCTTAAAAAACTATTCAGGCCGTGAACTTTAGCTTCAGTCTGACACCTGTTTCCAAGCAAAATCATTGCCTAAGCTCTCTCTGCAATTTTGAGCGGAAGCTTCACCCTGCAGAGTCCATATATGAAGTTATGTTCGGGGTTTTTTTTCTTTGCTGTCGGTGTTCAGAGCCACTGACTAATCAAAAGGAGAGTCTCCTTCTTCCATACTGCTGGAGCCAAAGAAGAAACACAGTAGCAGGAGTGAGACTTTACATCTCCCATTGTCAAGGAATGGATTGTGGTGCTGTTACTCAACAGCATGACGAATTTTATTCCACTGTCAGCTGTAAGAGATGCTAATTGATTCCGAAATTTTATTTATTTTTTCTTTTCTGGATGTATGTGAGCAAACCTAGCTGAAATTTCAGCTTCCGCATTTCAAACCTGACAGTTAAAAGAAAATGAAAGAAAACTTTCTGCTTGTCAGCTGCTGAGGTTTGCTTGAGGGATACATAGAAAGCAATTCTGTATGGGTGTGTCCTCCCACTTATTTTAAAAACAGTCTCTTTTACTGCTAGGACTGCATTTCAAATCTAACAACTGCCTGACTAAAATAAGCTTTTTGTGAAACTATTCAATAAAGCACACTGTGAAACTCCCTCTGTGGCTAAGGAGCATGATACAGCCTAAGGCTTGTTTTGACCACCCCAGCTCCCCATCAGCTTGGAAATGGCATTGAAATCCTTCTCTTTAAGGGACATCTGGAATCAGCTGTGGGACAGCGAAGAGCATGGTCACAGACCAGTAACTCAGCTCTGAGACCAGCCTCAGCCAAGTAATTTGGGATGCTCAAGTGTTCCCAAGGGATGGATAACATTTTCTGTATTCAGGACTGTAGCAGAGCAGAAATGTTACAACCAACAGATGGTTAAATGTACTTTACTCTGGTGACTTCTTTTGTAAGTGTTATGTAAGTACTTTAGGAACACTCTTTTCATTACTTAAAAAAAAATCACAAAATCTTTTACCCTATATCCAAAGCCTTTATAACAGTGCCTATCTGAACTTAACTGCTCCTAAAAGCAGTGCTTGTCCTCTCTCTGTTCTAAAGTGCTGGTTTCTACATCCTTGCTGATCTGAGAGTGAATGGCAGGTCATATGGGAGAATTTAGTCAGCATTATGCCATCAGCCTATTGCTCCCATTCCAAGATGCCCACAACCTCACATCAATGGCTCAGATGTGCTTAAAGTGGGCACACTCTGTATTCTGTTGTTATGACAGCAAGTCCACACTTGATCCCAAAACTTGGTGTTTTTTTCTTTTTTCAAGCAGAACTGTCTTAGCTTACCCAGTTTTCCACTTCTGGATTCTTTTCTTCAGCTTCTCTTCACCATCTTGTA
Source organism: Petroica traversi (assembly GCA_025920805.1). Classification (NCBI taxonomy): domain Eukaryota; kingdom Metazoa; phylum Chordata; class Aves; order Passeriformes; family Petroicidae; genus Petroica; species Petroica traversi. The sequence continues at coordinate 3,939,014 of JAHLSL010000078.1, read as the reverse complement.
AGAGGACTATTTAAAATTCCCCAGAAAACTCCCCCTTAATTGTAAGATTTCCAGAGCAGCTATTTCAAACAAGGAACAGCTCACATGAGATTTGTGGTTTGTAGTGATACAGTCAATAGTACCGACCTGTGGAACCTCTGTTGCTTACGTTCTTTAACTGACATAACAAGAGGTATTTTTTCCTCTGGAAAACACAAAACCCTCCAGAGATTGAAGTGAAAGCTGTGTGAGACTATCTACTGTCAGAAAGAGAAAACACTATCAGTCACTCCGGATAACATAGCTGACTGCTTCCAATTAAAGGCCCATTCCCTGGGAAGCAGATACCTTTTATCTTGGACTTGGAAATCATCTAGTAGTCTCCCTCCTGCATTACCTGAGGTGTGTGCAGACAACCATCAAGATTCTTACAAGCCTTACCGGTAGAAAGCTACAAGAGTGTCACATAAAAGACAGAACAGAGGTATAGCAAATCAGTGCTTTCTTAGGAGACTGAAAGTAACATGTATCTATTTTATTTGGATTTTGGGGTCTTGGTAATTCAGAAGGTCCTAAGGCAATTTCCAAATCACAGCCCTAATTCTGAGGAGGTTTAAGGTCAACCATGGGCTTACTCACTGGGGTTGGAAACAAACAATGTGTTTTGTGGCCCACTTCTACCTACCCCTCCCTAAGTATCTGCGATCAAAGCCAGGGGAAGCTCCAGAGGAGGGCCTTGACAGTGGTGTCCCTAGGCTTGTTGATGCAGATGTGAATCTCTCTCCTTCTATGCAAGATAAAACAAGCATAAAATCCCTCCTTACTGCTCTATGGGCATGTGGGGAGGGTAAAAAACCCTTCCTCCTTCCACACACAGCCACACTGGTTAGACAAGCTCTGGCCTTGGTACTACACTCGTCAGTGATGAGTGGTCTCTAGAAGGCAGTGGATTTCTTATGGAAACGTGTTCCTTCTTTTTACTCAAAGTGACTCCAGGAATAAAGGGGACTGGCATGGAGCTCTACTTCACCAGTCACGTAAAGTCTTCTTCCTCATTGACTGCCTGCTGGGAGAGAGAAACTGATTCTGTGAGAAGCCTGAGATACTGGGTAGAAAAATCTCCAAGGATTCTGTCAAATGCTGAACCCATTACTTAGCAACCATGAAAAGGAAGTATTCTCACATCCAGCAGTTGAGAAATGCTGCAAAGTGACATCTCATTTAGATTGGCCAGTGCTTTTGGTTTTACTTTGTAGAAACAGTAATACTGAGATCCCAGCAGAGCAAGAAGTGCTGCAACATCTGTACTAATGTGTATCCCTAGAGAGGGAAGAGCAGATTGGTCTTCTGCACTGCATTATAGCAATCCACCTTTAAAAGAGAGATCATACCTCTATTGCACAATAGCGTTTCCAATTAGTACTTTTTCCTAGCCCCAAAATACTACCATAAGGTTTGGCTGGGATATGAGTAGTTAGGAGAGCCACAATTCCCCAAACAAACTGTTTTCCTGCTTTTGCACCTTGGGAAAATCCTGATTGGAGTCTGTAGGCATATGAGGGTCAGTCAGCACAGTGCTGCCTGGAAAGCAGCAGCTGCAATGAATCATATCCTGGGAACTCCACAGAGAGGGCACAGATATGTGAAGAGAGGGCAGCATTCCCTTTCCAGCCCAGGACCTGGCTGTCTTACGTTCTAAACAAGCAAAAGAAACAGTACGTGGGGAAATATTTTAATGGTTGTGCAAAAACTGCTAGAAAACGCTAGTTATTAATAACTCACTGTCCAGATGGAAAAATGTATTTTGCAAGTTTCCAGTCGGGTATTTTCTTACCTAAGTGCTGTTAAGTATTTCCACAGAAAACCTGGTGATACTTTTAATGGGGAAAAAGAAAATTAGAGATCATGCCTCTAACACCTGACACTGGCCAGGAGGCCTGCTTGTACCAGAGAATAACAGAACTAATTTAAGTGTGGCTTGAAAAGACAAATAGAGAATCCAAGACATGTGAGGTAACCTTTACGTTCCATATCCACAGGAGTGCTGTGTTTGAGTGGCACACTGCACTTCAGAAGGAGGTGTGGACAAGGAGGACATCAGTGAGAACCATCAGATGTCTGGAAACCACACGGCCTGTGAGTAAACATGAAGTGGGAGAAGCTGTTTAGCCCAGAATAGTCAGCCTGTAATTGACAAAAACAGCAAATGGGAAGGGATCAGTCTGTGCAGTCATGTTCCAAGGCAGAGATGTACCTAAATTACAGCAAATGAAATTTAGGTTAAACATCATGGACAAATTGTGTAGCTGCAAGAACAATTAAGCATTGAATGAGTGGCCAGGGGAGATTCTGGTGTTTCCAGCACAATGAGGAACAGCCTAGGCAAAAGGTGCACAAGAGCAAGCATATTAGTACTTAGTTATCTAGTTACAGCTTCTGTGTAAGAGCGGAACACAATCTTGTGTGTCTTACCATTGAAATATTACCTGTCCACTGATACTAGTTCATATAATAAAGGTGCAGCCTGCTCCACATCACACGGCTCACCTGGAACCTAGACAAGCAACACTGTTGCTGTCCTCCCACTCCCGCCTGAATTGGTCAGGTCAAGTGCATGCAGCATTTTGCAAGGGCTGAAAACCAGGTTTGAATCCTGGTTTGGCTGCCAGAGCCTGACTACAGAGCCTGACTACAGAGCCTTTCCCAAGGACAGCTTCCTCTTCGCTAAGTGAGCATCACTGGCAATCTGTTGGTTTTCCCTGTGTCTGTGCCTGCCCTGGAAGCTGTCCCTTTTTAGTGTTCTGTGTTCAGGCTGTGTCCACTGCCTGATAGCGGCTTTACGGACAGCTGCTACAAAACACAGTGCGAAGCACAAAGGGAAAATGGGGGCACATTCCAACAGCTCCTATCCAAAAAGCCTTCTTGAGCTTAATGCACAGCCAGCACTTTGTACCCAGCTAGAGACGGTCCTTTTCCAGCCACCTTGCCTGGCAAAGCAAAAATCCTCCCCTCTTCACATAGTCCAACTGTTTCATAACAGCTGATACTGCAGTAAAGCCCCCACCCCTCCAACTGGTAACAGACCCCTGTTACTAATGCAAGGGGTGGCACTGCTGCTCAGCTCCTGGAGCCTGTTTGACCATGGCCTTCCCACCCATTTCAGGATGGCTGGGAAGCTAATCAGTTGCAGTCATCTCCACTCACTAAGACAGAGATTAGCCAGGTTAACCATGATTCCTTACTGGCATGGCATTTCTGTTCACTCTGCCATTCACACGCTGAGGATTATGATAACTTATAGCTAAAGCTTATGCCAATTCTCTCTGGCTCTGCCCCCGGAAGATTTGGGAGTTTTTCTTCAAGCTGGTGATGGATTAGCAGTGACTGACCATTCAAATAACCCAGTGCCACGGGGTTGTTATGCTTCCTGTAGTCTCTCACTTGTCATTTGTTTCTCCTGAAGGTCCCATGTCCCAGGAGATCTAATCCTCCAGAAAAATCTATTTAAGTTGTCCCTGTAATCAGGTGTACAACGGTGTATAATCTGTAAGGCAGACACCATACTCTCATGCAAAGAAAGTACTTGCATTTACAATGTGAAGCCTGCAAGACAAGTTTTCCTTTAACCTACTACCTGATAAGTAAAGAGCTTTAGCACGGCTGTCAGAATTCCCTGAAGCAAAGGCTATAAAGAAGTAGTATTTGGCAAGAACTGCTGTCATCTGCAAGACTGCCTCTTTGATCCTCCTTACTCTTGTGTAATCATGCCAACATCTCTGCAAAACAGAGCAACAGAGCTGTTGCACAAAGATGATCTCCCTCTCACTTGCTTTTTTCCTCTGATGGAATTTTTGCTTGGTGACTTCTATTTTTATACAGTAAAAAAAGCCCTGCACCTCCTTCTCTACAGTCTCTGCCCCTGTACTGCAGCAATTACCCATATTACAGGTATTTCCTTCATTTCTCACCACATTTCCAGTACCATAATGTACTGTGCAATTGAAAAGTAATTAATGAAGTCAAGTAGGGAACCTTGTCCTGAGGAGTCACCCTGTGCCAAGAGCTGACTTGGCTATGCCAAAAGCTGTGGTGAAACTCCAGGCAGTCTCTTCCAGGGATTGCCATTTGTGTTCTGCCTTTCAGAACACTGTCAATGAAAACATCAGTCAGACAACATTAATAAAAATTCAGGGATATTTCCCATCAGATTTGGGTGTTTCCCAAATCAGAAGAGGTCCTCCTGATTTCTGAACCCTGAAGGTAAGCACCAGCCAAACTTCTTGAACCTTTTTGCCATGTTCTGTTTAACATGCCAGCTATGATTTTATTATCGGTGAATTAACACAGAAAGTTAATCTTGAGAAAAGAAATGAGCATGGGAGGTTTACAGCATTTGAAGTCAGTCTCCCTTAATTCTTGTGATAAAAAGTTTTATGTACCTCATTAAAGTATATCCACTAAATTAATCATTCCATATTCATTGGAATATGTCAAGATTAGCAGTATAAAATACAGGTGGAATACAGAGTCAAACAGAAATTACTGTTTACTTGAGACTCTTTGTACATCAGATGAAAGCTGAGGGAGATAAAAATACATGTATGACTAGCATGCATGCTTTTGCTTCCAATTATGATCAAACTACCAAATCCTTTTGCTGTTTCTGTTTCTGAAAGGACCAAGCCTCGTCCAAGCTGCTGAACTATACTTATCTAGAAAGCATGAAATCAGAGCTTCCCAACATGTGCCTTTACAGTTAAAATCCACCACAAAATTAGTACTTTCTTTGAGAACATGTGGTTTTAAGTGGGAGCATCTTTGGAACCTTTGAGTAGGTATTTTTAGAATCATAACCAAACAGAACTTGGACACTCGAAGCACTGCCTTTTTTCTGTGCTGGTGTAGCAGCCAGTAGAACAGGTCTTGGTTGACAACCAGAGCTCCTGTAAACTGACACGATGTTTGTCTTTTAAAAAAAACCAACTCCTGCGCTGTCATCTCCTACTGTGCAAATTATGTCCTTCAGAAGGTCCTGAATTTTACACCACTCTGGATTATGTCATTTTTAGGGGCAAAGGGAACCCTTTCATTTACCAGTACTTTAAATACAAGTATTATGCCATTTAGAAAAGACACAGTGTTGGGCTCCCTTTCCTTTGGGACCTGCAACACAGCTCAGCATTTCTATGAAGCACTTGCTGGAATATTCATGAACAAAATTGGAACGTGGGAGCCAGTCCAGTGTTCATTGTAAACATAGCGTGAATTCAGTGACTCGAGGCAGCAGACCAGGTCCAAAAATTATCAGTTTGCATCTGACCTTAAATATTTGGCTTCCACAAGTTCGTCTGTTTAACAGGTTTGTCCCCTACTGGTGTATTTTGTTCTCTGTACAGTCATTTATACCAGCTCACAGAGACAAGAAGATTTATTGGAATCAGAGTGGTACCATGTACTCACTTAACCCTTCTGTTGTACATATTCATCAGTCCTTTTCCTTCTCTTGTTCTCAATTTACATCTAAGATGACATTTCAGACAAGAGAGCAAAAGAAAAGATCATTATTCTCTGCAGCACAAGGGCCACATTTTCCATTGCTTCCCACCGTGCCAGAAAAAGTAATTTGGCTTCACTGTGGCTCAAGAGGAGCACAGAGCAGCCCAAGTGCTTTGTGCCCCCCTCTTTGAGCCAGTTAAAATGACATCAGAAGGTTAGGTGGAAGGTCAGGTGTATGGCACATAATATGTAAGCTAAACAAATGCCATCAGCTGGGCTGCACCAGGTACGTGTGCCCTCTGAATGCAAAAAATTCAGTAAGCATACGAAAACTTTCTCAGGACACCTGAGCTGTAGGAGACAGTTTTCCCTCAGCCATTTACAGAAAGGGGGACAGCATTAAGTTGTTCTGCTTGGTTCAGAAGCATTAGCAGGCTCCCTCACTACAAGAGCTCATCTCCCTTGCAACCAACAAGAAAATTCCTTGAATGCCAGAAAAACTAACTGTTGCTTTTTCTTGCCCAGGCATTGCTTGGTAGTGTGTTCAGATCCAAATACAATTTTAGCAAAGTAATTGAAGTAATAAATCAGGTAAAATCTACAGCAGGGTGACATGGAGATCACGTTGATTGTTATTGAACTGCATTGCAGCAAACAGGAAAACAGCAAGCAGAGCTGCTCTTTCACCCCACACTGCAGGTAAAGAACAGCCCAAGCCAAGCCCAAGCTAAGCCATATTTGACTAAAAGGAATCTCTACAGCAAAATTTAAAACCTAATGTAATTGTATTGTTGGGATGCTCTTCACACCAGTGTTGCAGTGCCAGAGGGAGACAAAAAGAAGTTTTTCATTTGTTTTTGAAATTATTAAAAACTTCCACCAATATTAAGGGTGAGATTTTAAGAATTTAAAGAATGTAGACTTTGTATGCAGTGCTCCCCAGTGACGCCTGACACCCCAGATGGGAATCCTAACGCTTAGGCAGGATTAGACAAAGTGCTGCTCCGAACAACGCTTGTCTAAAACTCTGTTTCTGTTTTTCTGACCTCTGTTTTCATGTAATGATATTTTACAAGCTGGGTATTCAGCTTCACTGAAGGAACAAACAAAAAGCTTCCTGCTGCAAAAACAGTTTAAGCAATTGGGAGGGAGATCTCAGGCCTCATCTCTTCTCTGCAAAACACAGTCTTACTTCTCATATTCTTTATTTTGAGCCATTTCAGCATTAGTATATACATCGTTTTTCACCTATTATGGGAGGATAATACACATGATCTCTACACTCAACATATTTCATCATTTTAATGAGCTAATACACATTGTTATCAACAGCATATTTCTTGTTTTAGTACCTCCATCCTGCCAGTCTGAGGTATGTCTTTAATAGCCCAGGAACAGTCCTACTGTGAGGGGAATGAGGCAGTGCTAAGCAAGCCTGAAACACGAAAGCCTGTTTCAGCTCACCAGCACTGTGTGACAGTGGAACACTGCGAACTTGGTGGCACGCAGGGCTTGGTTTCAGACAGGTGGCAGAGCTGGGAAGGCAGAAATCTCCCAGGCATAACTCCCATTGACCTCTGTACCCATTTCCAAAGGGAACTGTCATTTCCCTGTTGGTAAGTTTTCATCTGGGCTGTTGCTGACAAGCTATCAAAGTGTCCAGCCAATCCTGCTCACACAACCAGATCATAGGGGAGAGGACAGGAGCTAAACCTGAGAAGCCTTTTGGCCTCCTGCTGTGCTTAGATTATGATTTAATGCTAAAAAGTTGGCATGGCAACCAAATGCTTGGCACCAACAGGCCGAGGAATGGGCCCAGAAGAGGACCAAGTGAAAAGCCCTGCCCAGCTCTTCCACAGGCAGATCTGTGCCCTGCATACCCATCTTGTCAGCGCTTCTGTAGCAGCCAGGGTTACAGCAGAAGAAGGCATTATTAATAAGCTAGGCAGGTCTGCAATAAGTGAATAGCAGATTTCTCCAAAACACTTGAAATGGACCCTGGCGCCTAATTCAGGCTCCTTTTTCTCCGTCCAGGAATTGCCACACGTTGCCAGGAGACGGTTTTGCTCCACAAGAGGACTCGCCACTGGCTGCCATTGTGCTGTCTCTCTATGTCCCCCTCCTCCCTGTCCTGCTCTTGCTCTCTGCAATGACAGAAGCCTGGCAGTGCTCTGTTTCTCGTTTCTGACACAATAACTTCTTTTAATTTGGAAGTTTTCAAAAGCTTTTTGGTTTTTCTGCAGTGATTAACTGAGCAAAATTCCCAACCCGCACAACTCCAGGCTATGACATGCAGGCTGGAAAAGGGATGCAAGTGCCTTAAAGGGTAGGGTTGATCTAAAGAGGGATTAGTGACGTACACTGTGAAGACCACTTGTTTGCTGCATGAGCACTGTGGTTGCATCTCCTGAAGTCCAAGAGTTTGGGTGCCTGGTTAGGGTACACAAGTTCCATTTAGTCTCACTTGTGTTGGGAACTGTGTATAGTCTATTACAGTATGCCCTTGGCTATTAGAATGTTCCCAGACTTTTTTTGATCGTATAGGACCTCAGAAGCCTCTCTTGCCTTTGGATGTTGTCAAGCTTAGTCCTAGGCACATCAGAAAATAACACATTCGTTCTTCAGCCATCCTGATGCACTTCCCTTATACCCCTAAGGAATTCTTCAGGGTATAGACTTGGTATGGGCCAATAGACTGTCACCTTCCCAAGTCTGCTGGTGCCAGTGCGAATCTCTCACTTCAGAGCGATGGGCTGCTAAACACATAAGTGAAGTTAAAGGTTAATCAGTTCCAGGGTTGGTTTGCCAAATACTGTGAGCCAAGGGTCAGTTTGTGCTGCCATTTGGCATCATCTTCCGTGGTCAGAACAAACTGAAAGGTGGCAGCTGAGGAGGACCCTGCTATTGTGACAGAGACCTTGGTGCTGAAAGGCTCCAACACAACCGTGTGGCCAGGGTGTAATTAGAGAACATAGTGCTTCAGCTTCCTCGAGGACCTTGGAAAGCAGACAGAAAATGAGTGGGGATTTTGATGTGCTGTTTGCAGGGACTTAATGACACTGCCTGTCCCTGTGCCTGTGGGAAGGTAATTCCTTCACCTGTTATTTCTCAGTGCTGCATCCACACTGAAGCATCATCCTGTCTCTACCTGGATGAGAAAATCCTCACTGTCTGCAAGTAAATTAAACTGAGTGTCCAATTTCCATCACTCCAGTACTTCTAATTCCAGCATTCCTTTTCTCTGCCCAGTACTTCACCATCCCATCCCTTTTCCCTCCCTAATGTCAGAGGTGTCCAAATGCTCTTAAACAGACACACATCAGCTCTTCCCCTCCATATAATTTAACACAGACAAACTGACACAAAGAAAATAATTTTAATTAAGTGGACAGGGTAATTAGACTAATTTATTTCATTTCACCAGAATTTCACTGTTGTGTTTGCAATTCACTCTGGCACCATGGGACACATTCCCCTCATTCTTCCCTCCCATCACTAGGAGCAGTGACAAATGAGTTACATCTTGTTACTGTTCTGAGACTCCACAGTTGTAACGGGCATTGGAAAATAAAGCATCAATCTCACTGTTTTGAGCTTTCACAATCTGAACAGAGGAGCTGTATTGTGATCCAAGGAGTGGATTGTCTATCAACACTCCCAGCCCTGTGCCTTACTAGCTGAAGATAAATGGTTGAGATGTCCCCTTGTACAAAAGGGAAGGGAAATTTCAGACTACTCAGGCAGCAGGTGGCCTCTCCAGGGTGCCAGGTGATACCATGCAGCTGACCAGTGTTGAGGCGCACATAAAGGAGTGTGGGGAGCACCAAGCTGCTCATTTCATTCTCATCATGCAGTCCTAATCACCATGTTAGTAACCAAATTAGCTGTGCTTGTAAGCCTCACGTATAGCTGTTTTGTTTGTAGAGCTCTGTGAGGTAATTGTAGCTTGTCCTGGTTCATGTGAACTTACTTTCCAGCTCTGCTTTTATGAGCATGTGGCAGTACATACTGAAATCTTTACGACACACCAGAGACAGACCATAGGCCTGGCACAGACAAACTGCAGGTCCCCCGGTGTGTGGAAGGGCTATGTTTGCCTGTCACTGTCTGCCCATCCTTCTCCTTTTGTCTTTAACCAAAGATACAAGCCACACACTGACCAGCATGTGGACAACCAGCAAAGTAAGTGCAAGGAGGTTCACAAGCACACACACATACAGCTTTGTTCCGGTCCTGTTTACTCGCTGGGTGAACAGTTGAGCATTGTTTCTGTTTGACAAATTGTAACTGTCAAGCTAGGAGACATCTAGTTCCAGCTGCTTAGAGCTGCTTGCATGTCCTACCTCCTCCCCCTCCCTCTTCAATAACTTACGAATCCATCTTGCCCAGGGACAGAAAGAACAAGTACAAGGTACTTGTTGGATTCCTTCCCACTTTGAATTGACACTGACCTCATCATGGTCGCTACTCCAACTGCCAGCGGAGGTAGGATCGTTATGGAGCATGGCTCAAAAGGTGAACTCACACTTGCAGGTGTCCCAAAGACCCTGGGGTCCTGCACTTGTGTTATGATTAGGAGCAGTGAGGAGAGACCTTTTTGTAGTGCCCACCAAGTACTCTCAGCTCGTCAGGCAGTGGAGAACAGTGGACACTTGAAAGTGTTGGAGCACAGACACAGGAATCTCAGAGCTATTTACTACCCCATTACTTTTTTCCTTTGTATAGCATCTGATGCAGCCCAGACTGATCATCCACTGTACAACACCAAATGTCATTTTCGGCTCTTGATCCCAGTGTCAGAAAATGAGCATCAGAGCACTCTGTGGTCAGAACAAAGTCACTCATTTGCTGTTAGACAGGAAAAGTAAGGCCAGAATGCCACTAAGTTCTGGATTTACATTCTCTTTCCATCAAGTGAATTATGTTATATTTTTCAAGACAACTTTCTACTTTAGAAGGACATTGAGTCTCTAGCACAGCAGAAGAAATAGCTGTCTCAAGAGCTGTCATCTCAACTCTTCACAGAGAAGGGGTGGCAGAATCAGGTCGGTGCAAAATGACATAAGATGTGTTACAGATCTGCAAAGAGAACACATTGGTTCTAGGAATACAGAACCAAACTGAAATTCCTGGCTTCGTGAGGCCTGAAGTCTTACTCCTAAAGACATCAGTATCATATGAACTCCATATGAACAGGTGTCTGCTAGGTGTCTGCTTCACTGTTCAGTCGGAAGGGTGGATTCAGAAACTCTCTAATCCACTTTCCAAATTATCCTACTTATGTTATATAGCATTTCTAAACTAGTTTCCATTTCATTTTTCCCCTTCTATAAGTATTCTTTACCTACTGCTGAAATGCCTCAAAATAGACACACACACAGTGAAGTCTTTGAGAGAATAACTTAAAGCTAAACTTGTTCCATCAGTCAGAATCCTGACCTTTGACTCCTGACCAAAGAGTAGGCCTGGATTCTGAGTACACAGTTCATGTGCATGTAGTTTGTGCTTGTATATATCGTTAAAGTAATGCATATATAGTATATATAGTATATATAGTATATATAGTATATATAGTTAAAGTACAATAAAATGTGTCACAAAATTCAAATGTAATAAGCAGAACATAAGCCACAAAGTTATTTGTTTCTCCCACCATCAGTACACAAACCAAAGCAGAGTGCAGTTAACATTTCTGCTGTATTGCATTTAATGGGCTGCTTTAAGCTGCTTTGCATGTCAGCCTTGTGTGTGAGAACAGGTGATTTCCTGTTTGGAAGGGGAAATTGTTCTTGTGGGCCCTGTGAGGGAAGGCATGCTCAGCTTCAGTACCGTGAGCTAGCTCATACCAGCAGATCTCATGATCGCCCCTCTCACTTGTTCCTCCAGTTACTAAGAATTCTGTAGATAAACTTCACTTTATCTGAAGGGAGGAAGTTGCCTCCGGATGCAGAGTCAGGAAGGACAGCAGCCTATTGCACACAGCAATAGCTTTAGAGGAACAGTCGTTTTCCCATGCAAATGGGAAAACAAAGCTATTAACCACCCGTGTGCCATGCCACTCATTCAGCCTGTACCACTCCAGCAAACTGGAAGGAAAGGCCTGTTCCCTTATCACTTACAGGGAGAAAATAAACTAATTAAGCTAATTGGTAGCCTGAGCTGACAGAAATAGACATCTTGAAATTAGAGGCTGTGAGGCAGGAACTCTGTACCTAGCACTGCAACAGGAATCAAGCCTTTCCCTCTGCTCTCAACTCCCCATATAACTGCAACTGGCTGGGCTTAGTGATTAGCCAGGAAGAACACAATGCCCAGAACAACTGATATCTGCCGGTTCAGTTCAGCTGCCAAGGGTCAAGGCAGCTGGAGAAAGCACTGTATGCTCAGGAATTGATCTCACAGTTGTTTTAAGAGTCACTTGAGCTATCTTTGGAGGGCACTTGGAAGATTAAGCTGATCTGAAAGAATGCAGACAACCACGACATTCTCTTTTCTCATGTTCTCTGCTCAGTCGTCTTTTCTTTTGCTCAAGTAGGAAGTCTGAGGGCAAGTGATAGCACCTCCCATATCAAGCTGCCAAGCCCTCAATATTTGTCAGAATTATACTTTTGACAGATGGCTATCCTTCTGTGGCAGAAAAGCTCTCAATACCCATCCCTAGGCTCAGATTAAAAGAGGCAACATCTCCAAGCTACAAAGGCAGACAGTACCTCCTCATTTGCTGCTAAGCAGATAATTCAGGGGGATTGAAAAAAAAAAAAAGAGTAAAGCCTTCAAGCCTTCCAGTGGTTATCTCTCCATTAAACACTTCTTCCTGGGAGGGCTGACACAAGCAAACAGATGCAGGGGCATGTGGCTTCTGAAATTCAAAGACAGCCTCCCTGTACTGAGAGAAGGTTTTGTTGAATTCCACCATAGTATAATGCAGGCAGGCAGACCCAGAGGTGGCTTTTCTGTATGAACTGAAGCAAGTGGATCAGGATCTTTTTTACAAAGAGCAGCAACTTGAGTTTGGAGATAGTGATATTGGGAAGCTGGGAGGACCTGAAATACCCCCAAGGATGCCACTTGTTTTGTGTATCCCAAGCCTTGGTCCCCTCTGCTTGTGTCTGCTATTTTATAGTGGAGTTATAGTTCATAGTTTGCAATGGCATTTTAATTTTTTATTGCTCTAGGATTAAAGTCCTCCAGGACTTGTTCACCTTAAGGAACCAAGGCCCATCGACTCAGTCTTTACACAACCAACAATTTACCACTTGGCCAGCCTCTCAGAGGCCTTATATCTGCATATCCTGATAAGATAAGGTTACATCAAAGGTGTGATTAACTCTCCAATTGCCTCTCTGAGCTCCTTTAGCTTTGTCCCTGAAGCATTGTTACTTTGAAGTGCAAATCATTTGCTCCCCACTTACATAAGTCCTTCAGGCAAATCTCTACCTCGTGTTAGGTGCAGTCTGGCTGTCCCTCTGCCAGAGAAAAGTTACAGCAAAGCCCTGCCTGAAGCCTGGAGGGAACAGCATGCCTCAATCTCTTCTAAACATGAACCACTGGTGGTGTTTTAATTTAGTCTAAAAGCAAAGTCACACAGTTAAGCATGAGTGAAGGATGTTTCATGCTTTCTGAACTCAAAGTCTCTCTTTACACATGCACCAAGAGACACAAACACCTGCTTGTCTCAGTAAGTCCTCTTCATAATGATATATTTCCTATATCAAATCAAATATCTGGAAAAAAATGGCTTGGCAATGAAATCTTAAATCTGCTAGAAGAGACAGAAAATTCTTATTTTCATCCTTGGAAACCACCTTGACATTCAACTGTGCTGAGAGTTCAGTGTTTGAGAGGGGTTTTTTTGGGTGACAGAGGGAGAGTTGGACTTTACTTCATGCACTGAGCACATGGACACCAGAGGTGCAAAAAGCAAGATCCATTCCAGACAGGGAAGAGAAAGGAGAGGGCAGTGAGAAGCATGGAGACTGACCACATAGGCAAATCAGGAAGTTCCAGCTGAAGAGGAAATGCTTCAATGCTGACTTAAAAACATTTTGCTATGAAACTCCATGCAGCTATAGAGAGGCAAAAGAAAAGCAGTTTTCTGCGGATTAGGCAGTCTGAAGCTCAGGTCCTGGCACACAGGGGGTGCTGTCCCTTTCCCTGAGGAGGGGCCACAGCTTGTGCTGCCCCTGTATGAGCAGCTGGAGAGAGGAACCAGGCTCCCGAGAAGCAGTCTGAACACAGACACTTCCAATTCATGTGTGCAGGCTGCTTGAGTCCTTACAGGTGGCTTCTAGAAGTAGCTGAGGCACACTCATAAACCTTCAGTGGCAAATGCTCTTCTACTTTGGAAGCAGCTTGTCCAGTGACCAGATCAGCTACATCATGCAGCATCATTCCCAGTCTGGTTTTGGCTGTCAGGATCCCACACAGGGGAATGTGGTTCGGCAGCGGCCTCAAAAGCCTCAGTGACACTTTGCTTCATCAGCAGAGAAGCTTCCTCAGGACTCTCAGAAAGAGTCTTCTGGCTCTTCTATAGGCTCTAAGAGAAAATGGATTAACAGAACCACAGTGAACATGTCTGAACAGTCCCATTTAGAAATAAAGTACCATTCATCTGCTTTACCTTATTTTAGTGCCTGTGTAACTAGAGGAGAAGCAGAGTTCCTTTTTAAGGGCTAGAAGATGAAATGTGTGAGCAGTAAGAAAAGGCCAGGAGTGGCAAGTGTGTAGAGATAAGAGCAATTCTTGTATATTTGGTTGTGATGTCAAGTAAGTCATAGATGTCACTAATGCTTTGCATGGTCGCAGCCACACAACTCCTTCTTTCTGTGGCTTGTGGTCATTACAGGCATTTATGCCTTCAGACAGCCTTTCTCCAAGCATTCAAGGGTACTCCCTGTGAATGAATGACAGGAGGAGCATCAATGAGCACTGCTCTTCCTGATTCTGGCATCTCAAGAAATAATTGAAACCTCATGGACCTCAGTTGTAACTTGCCATTTAGTTGTTAAATGCCAGGATGCCTCTTGTGCAAAAGCAAGTCAGCCTCTTAAAGCTAATTTAGATAATCCCATGATCCATGGGACAACAAACAGGCAGAATTTCCGAGTACAAAGATAGCACTGTAGTCAACATCTCTGAAGCTGAAAGACTCTTTGTGCCATGCAACCAGCATCATCTCTGAGTTTTCTCAGAAGCCAATGTAAAGAGGCTCGCTCCAGCCTCCGTTCTGTAGAGGGTAAAGCTCGCTTGCCTACTGTGCAGGGCTCCTCCAGCACAGAGGGCAGCTGCTGTAAGGCTCACACATGCCCAGACACACACAGGCACAACCACACATGATCTACCCAACCTGCTTTTGTTGTTCTGGGGCTTCAGCAAAGCCTGTTATCCATTTTGCTGAGTAGTCTTCTTTTTCTTTCTAATAATGGTGAAAGGCAGTTTTCAGTTTGCTGTCAGCGGTGATCTCAAAATGACAGGCCAGCAAAACATTGCCTAGACCACAAAGCAGTGTTTCCCTTGGCAGCACGCCCAACTCTGTCATATTAATGCTCAGCCAAGAGTTATTGTCCTTGACAAGCAACTCTGCACCGGCAGAACAGGATCCACTGCTAAAGAGTTCTTCCCATGTGCTACCCTGCTGGTGTCTTCTGAGCCTTTAGGAAGGCTGAAATATCTGCCAGTGCTGGAAAACTCACATCCCCTAAAAACAGCTATTTCACAGAGCTCAGGGGCAGCAGTTTGGTGCTGGAGAAGTTAGGTGCCCAGAAGTTTGCTACAGAACAGCACTAAATGCAGCCAGAAGACACCTAGGCCCAACAAAACCAAGTAGGCTGGGAGACAGTGAGCAAAGGGTGTTCACACTGTGCGAGGGTAGACAGCCAAGTGAGCAGAGTAGGCAGTGCACAGCAGGCTTCTTTAGCATCTAGCTTAGGGCAGAGGGTAGAATGCACCTTGAGGACTACTAAAACCCCATGTTCTATCAACACTGAAATATCTTGACCATGCTCTGCTTTGTTAATACCCTCTCATTTGTGATGAAAGAAAATGCAGGTTGCCAAATACAAGATCGAAACATTTTCTTTTGGTAGTGAGCAAATCCAAAACAGAAACCCCTCCACACAAAATTTTCCTTCCATTTATCTGACTTCTAGTTGATAAATGCTTTGTTGTAAAGTTGTCAGTCCTCCTGAGTGGAGCAGGGCACTATCAAACTGCTTAAATGCTGACAGTAAGGATTTCCTTTTGAAAAAAGGAAATGAAAGAACATTATATGAGTCACAGGAAACTTCCCCGATGTAAGAACAGATGTGAAGGGTATTCTGGGGAGCCAGTGAGACCAGAGAGCACAGCGCTGGCATGTTGGGCACTCAAACTTCAGATAGCTCTTAGCTCCTGTCCAGGACCTGCATGTCAGCACGGCCTAGAGGAAGTCTGTACACATTTTCACCAAAGAACAGAACTACCTGAGTGTGCCCAGCTTGTGTTTAAGAGAGATGACTTTCCCCAGCATCAGTTAGACATTGGCTGTGGCTGCTGTCTGTCAACACACCAAGCTGCTGAGACCAAAAGAGAGGTGCCCCCAGCCTGCATGGTACCCCATTGCACAGAACCCCACTCACCCTTGGGGGACCCCGTAGGCAGTTTCTGGAGCCACTGGAAGGTATTCCCATGCTCCAGGAGATATTCGTGCTCCCTAATACTAAGTGAGAATGTGATAAGCTTGAGGTAATGACTGGTTCCAGTCAGATAAATACAGGAGCTAAAAGGACACCCATCCATGCTATGCTGGCTTCTTCTGAGGGGAGAGATCTCTCAGCCTGAAAAGTCAAATGGTTCTAGTCTCCACTCACTTGTCTTTCAGCTGAAAACTTTCTGGTGCCTTGTCTTACGCACGGGGGAATCTCACTCCTGTCACTTTCATTCTGCTTTTAAGACAGGAGAGGAAAGGACACATTCTTTTCAGGCACCTGAAATCTTGGAACAGAACTCTGTGTGTCTGTTTTATTAATTGTTGATGTTATTATCACTTCCTTTGTTGGGATATTAGGCAAACCTTCCTTTTCCTGGTGAAAGAATGAGAATACCCACTGCATATCTAAAGCAAGAATATAAAAGAGAAGCTCTGTATATGGTTTTGCTCTGATTTTTAGATGGAATCTGAAGAGGAGGTTCATGAATGAGGTCTGAGTTTTATGAAAACCCTTGCAGACTTTAAGCAGAAATCTATGGTTTCTGAGCTCTGCGTCTTGTAGCTTTTTGGTATTCTTTTCATAGACCTTTTCTCTTTTCATTCTTACACAAGGTTGTGCTTCCTTTCCCATCCCAGGGGATTGCCAGTGAGGTTTGAATAGAGTAATTTCTTTGCCTAAGTTAAGAAAGTGTTACCATTTCTGTAGCTGAGTCACCTATACATGACTGGAGCTTTAAAGACACGATTTTCAAGGTGGCTGGGGATTTGACTACTCAATTAAATGAAAATAAACTGAATCTCCCAATCCTCTGAGATGCTTTCGGGAAATCTCTCGTGAAATGTAGCATCTTAATGAAGATCTAAAGACACATAAACACATTTTCATCTCTTTTTCCTGAAAAATAAGGGCTACTTCCACACAGTGGAAACTTGACAGGCATTAAAGAACATCACAAACTCCACAGAGGCAAATCTTACTCCATTCTTCTGGACTGCAACTCGGTAGCCCCGTTGTTTCTTTCCTGAAGCATGGCTAAAGTATAGGGCTTGGGCAGTATATCTGCTGTAGTTTGAGGCTGCCTTTCCACAGGAAACACAGAGACTGGCATATCAGAGGTCTGCAGGATACTGTTTGGATACCGGAAGTGTTAATCCAGGTCAGGTGGCTTGATTACAGTTCACATCTCCGTATTTCCATTCCTGTTTGTAAGTAGAAAAAGAATTGGCTCTAGAACACTGACTAGAAAGCTGTCAGAGCACTGAGGACACCAGGTGCCCCTAGATGCCCTAACCACCTTCAGCCCATTGGCCTAGCAGTCCAACTTAGGCTCAGGCACTGGCTTCTTCTACAAGTGCTGCGCAGTCTGTTTAGTTTTATTAGCCTGTGTGCTGCTGTCCTGATTGTGTTCCAGGGTTGTCTTACTGCAGTTGCAGTTTGGGTGCTGCAGCTGCCTTCCCGAGGCACGCTGTGCCCTGGCCCTGCTCTCTTGGAGCTCTCTGTGGAGCCTGAGGGCACGCCCATGCCTGTGGAGTGTTAGCTGGACATCCCAGCTTGCCTGCTCCCACTGCTACTTTGGACAGGCTGAGTGCTGCCCTGGCACCCACCCCTGGCAATAACTAAGAGAAGAAGGGCCTCAATAAAACCCCTGAGAACCACAATGTGCCAGGCACCGCTGTATTCACCAAGACACAGTAAGCTGAGGTACAGCTGTGAGTGAGGTTTTGGTCCCTGTGTAAATTGTCATCGTACTTTGTTGACTGGTACATCCAACATGAGTCTGTAATCACTCCAGAGGACTTAGCTATCCTATTGCTGTTTCCATATTGAAAGCTTTTTAGTTCACAGTTTTGTTTGGTGCCATATTTTTTTTTCATTTAGTCCCTTGATTTATTTCATTTAAAGCTGTACACATGAGCTTGGTGAGTCATCTGATTGAGAAACATGAAGAGAATCAGAGCAATAGCTGGTGAGTTGTTCTGTTTATTGATAGGTTGTATTTCTTCAGCACGAGCTATAAACAACAGATGACTTATGGAAAGAAAATTTGTGGAAAATGATGGATATTATCTACATAAAGATTGTCTGTGACATTCAGAAATCATGATTTGCACAAATTCTGAAGCTCACACCATAGCAGAGGATTGCAAAACAGATCCATCTGGTAGCTCCCTTATGTTTTTCTAAGTCGAATCTGTGAAGTGGTTTGGCTTCGGTGATAATACAATCCAGATGTTGGCCTACAGGGAGCAAAAGTATTTACTAAGCAGAATAATTCCCCTTTTTTTTCAGTGATAATTCACCAGATTCTCCTCACCTTGTGAGAAAGAAACACACTATGCTGAACAGTAGCAGGAAGCTCTACATCTTATCAAGGGGCTCACTTTTACAAGTTGCTGACAGCCACCCAATAATGGCATCAAGCTTTGTTTTTGCCAAGTATTCATGGTGTGGGAAAGGGGGAATTGGGATTCCTTTTACCTTACAGGCTAAAGTTTCTTGAAATGTGGTGTATTCACTAAGCAGGACACAAGTTGGAGTGATGTGCTGTGACAGAGCATGCAGTCTGTCAGCAGTCAAGTGCTGAAGGAAGGGGGGAAGCTTTGGGGTTGATTTGCTTGGAGAGTATCATATGTAATTGTTAAGGAAACTTCTTTTTTCCTGAAGTAGGCTAGCTAGCATGAATCTACATCTTTAAGCTTTCTACAGCACTTGGCTTTTGCTCTAGTTCACTCCATGAGTGCATCCTGCTGATGTTTACACAGTTGTTAAATGCTGCAACACTAAGTCCGTTCAGGAGTGAAACTGGGAGCTGCATCCTGGTGCCCTGATAATCCAGGCTTCCTTGACATTGCATTCCAACTGCTTGTCAGTGGAGTTTGCTACAGAAAATATGGAAGTATATAGACCTGTGTTGATGGAAAAACACTGCTAAAAAGACAGATATTGGCGAACATTTAGGAGGATAGGCAATAAAACAGCATGAGTGGAAGGCTTTATAAGTAGTCTGAGACTTGCTGTAGAGTCTTTTGTAAGTGACCTCTTGTTTTCTCAGTGCACACTGCCCTTCATGGCTGTTTTATGAGCATTGCTGTCTTGAGTTCTGCAAGCTGAAGTTAATTGACAATACTGTTAGCCAAAGCTATTGCAACAACAGGGAATGCATTTAGGGAGAAATCCAAATCACACTCAAGTGGTAGAAAGGATATCTGTGTTGCAGTACAACCAACCAGCTGCCCCAGGAAAAAACAGACAGTGTGTTAACCTATCTCCCCACCAGCTGTCTATAAATTTCTAGCCAGTGGTTACTTTTTATCTATTCCCTGTGTGGAAGGATTTTTGTCAAGGCGGAAGCCAGACCAGTCACTAATTTTTCAAGAGGCTTATTTTGTTTTAGTAAATCTTGTGCAGATTAAATACAGGAGCTGTTGGTACAAGGGAAGGTAATTGTTTTACAGACCTGATCTGTAGGGAACTTAGTGGAGATGGCTTTTAATAAAAAGCATCTGGAAGGATGCTATGATTTAATTGAAATGCCACCCTGCTGAGCAAGGCACATGCTATAACAGAAGGGTGTGGATTAAGCCCTGCTCTGTCAAGTAAGGCCATGAACCTGTCATCCTGTGACAGCAATTTTCTGGCCCAAATGGGTACCTGCCCCAACAAGTCTTTCCAGGCTCCTGCTGGGAATATTTTCTGGAATGCTGTGAGGGGCTTCCCAGCTGTGTGCCTGCAGGCAGGACTGCCCTTTGTAAGGGCTCCTCATGTCCCAAACAAGATTCACGGCCACTGCCTTGCTGTTCTTTATGTTCAAGAGGTGCTTAGGGACCCGCCAGCAGCACTCTGGGGACACATCAGGGTGTGCCTGGCAGCAGGCTGTGTGCGGTGCCAGGCCGAGTAACCCGGCTCTGCTGGAAAACCACTGGGACCAGGAAAAACCCTGCTGCCTGGGTGGAGCTGGGAAGACGATGCAAGTTCCTGAAGCAGTCTTTCTTTGAGGAAATAACTAGAAAATAGCTTCTCCTGCCCTTGTTTCTACCTAAGTGCTTTGGTTTGATGTTGATTTAGGAGTCACAGCAGTGTTGATCACTTTTCTTGTCTGGTGGGACAGGCATGAGCTCTGTAACTGGCTTCCTGTGATCAAGGGAGGGCACATGTTTGTGGCAGCAGCTCTCCTAGGAGAAACTGGAGCCTGGATCTGGGAATACTGTGGAGCTTGACAGACAGCTGTTTCTCCCAGTTTGATGCAGTGCCTCATATTCCATTCCCAGCTTGTCTCTTCTAGTGAGGTGCCAGCCTGCAAAGCTGCCTCTTTCTCTCCCTGGACACAGCTACATGCCAAGAGCCTCTGCTGGTAGTACACTGAACTTTGGGCAGGGAAATTCAGGCAGGACATCAAGGACTCAGGTTTTTCTCAGTAGTATTCCCATGTCTGGGAGGCAAGGTTGCACACTGGGTAGGAGTTTATGTAGATGTGCTGAGTGCCTTCATGAAATCCTGACCGGATTTGGCAACTGGGAGATGAGAAAACAAGTATTTCTCTGTTCTGCACCTAGCCTGGTATTTTGTAGAAGGTCATAAGATCACCAGCAAATAGGAGATGACTGTCTGCAAACCCCAGAGATATAAAATCATGCCAATGGGTGTGTGAGGGGAGAAAGTGTGAAGGTGTGGAAGACTTCATGACTTCTTACTGCAGCTGTAATAATTTTTTTAAAGACAACACAAACAAACAAACCCAACAAAAACAAACTAAAATCCTCAAACTACAAAAACAACAACAAAAAACAAACCCAAACGAACAAACAAAAAAAGAAAGAAAACAAAAACAAAAAGCCACACAACCCCCCCCCCCCCCCCCCCCTCAAAACCCCATTCTGCATGTCCTCCCACCACAGTAACAGGTATTTCCCTTTTGTGGTAGCCTGGTAGATTTAGAAGGTTTCTGGAACACATTATTGGATAGGGTTGTTTTACAGCCTACATCCTTAACTGCTAGAGAAAACAAGCAGTGTAGCAGCAACTTAAATAACATTGAGGCATAAAATCAGAAACAGACACTCAAGCTTGCTATAAAAACAGGCAAGAAAGAATCTCTGAAAGCTATTGTTATGTCTAGAGAATTTCTGTGAGCGTTAACACCCAAGCTCAAGTGGAAGTGACCATACAGAATCTTCAGCTATCAGAGAACACATGTTGCAACTTGGTCCATATGAGAGAAACAAAAACCCATCCTCATCATCAGTTGGGTCCTGGGCAGCTGCTTTGTGAGCAAGGACAGAATTGTGGGCAGTTTTACTTCATCTCCATGGTCTTTGATTTATGCTGGATAGAGCAATGCATTGCCATTTGCTTGCCTGTTAGTTGTGACTTCTATCCACAGTTTCAAAATCACTTTGTAAGGTTTTCCATCTCTTTTTGCTCTGATAACAGGTCATGGGACAATCTAGAAACTTGTCTTTGGATGTCCAACTGCATCTCCAGGACTGGTAAAATCTGACTGGCACTTCCTAGCATGAAGCAAACACATAAGCAAGCAGAAGCAAAATGTCATGCTCAGATATGAGTGGATTTATTGGAGAAGAATCCAATATCTAGGCAGTTTGCTGGCAAAACACAGCTAGAAAATTGGGGTTGGAGGAACCTTCACCATTTCCATGGCTCCCAAATTACATCACATTTCTTTAATGCCACACAGCTGCTGTAGGGCTGGTAGTGCTTTCAAAGATGCTCCTACCTTGCAGGCAGCCACAGACTGTATTTAGCAGAACCAGCCTCTGATAATATTTAAGCACAGACCACAGCATGTGGCAAAATAATTTTTAGCAAGTGCCTGAAGAAACTCATTAAAATAAACAGCTGTTTATTCTGATGCTTAATGAGACAGCAGTTAGAGTGTTGCAATTTTACACTTACTGAAACATTTAAGAGCTGTTCAAGGTGAATGACAGCAAACTGGGGTAATAGAAGTCTTGTGTTTATTTAGAGCTTGCCTTCAGGTACCTCCTTAGAGCTTGTCAGCTCAGGGTCCATGTGGAGCTCAGAAGTGTGAGACTGCCTGAGAGGGAGAACAAGTCAAACCAGAAGACAGTAAACCTTGAGGGGGCATTTCTGTCAGGTACTGGAACAACAGCTGTTGTTCTAAACATCAGTTTTTAGATGGGTGGGGTTTTTTTATTTATTTTTGGCCTAAAAACTGATGTGTGGAGATAGAGATACTTGCTTTACAAAAAAAAAACCAACGAAGTTCTTGGGTTTGGGGGAAAAGGGTTGGGTAGGAGATGAGTGTAATTATTTCAGTGGAATTCATAATCATGAAAAATGGTGCTCTAGAAGGAGCCTGCTCAGACTCACCTACTGGAGGTTTTCTACTGTTTTTTTCACCTAATTTACTAAAAGACTCAATTTTTAGGAAGCTTGCTAGAGTTAATTGCTTGTTAGAAATATAAGGTCAGTGGCCCCTGTTATGATTTGACTGGCAGTGGATTAAAGAGATCCTAGCAAAATGAAGCAGTACTTTAATTGTAGCTGATGCTTTTAAGTTTAAATGAAGCTTTGTTTCCTAGGGTCATTATGATACAAACTCCAATTTCTTTTCTAAGGAAGTCAGGTCCAGGAATATTTTAGATTACCCTGAAAAGATTTTCATTTCTACTACAGAACGAAAACACATCTGTGAAAGGGTTTGCCCCAGGTCACCTGAATTTAGCTTCATTATCTCAGCAGAGCCAACTTAGTTAAGAAAATGTGATTTATGATGGAGAGTTTTATTGGAGGATAAATGTAGCTAATATAAAAGCTGCTTATGTACATATATTTGCAGAATATCCAAATAAATCCTGATGTGAGGGTACAGCGCTTGGAATAAATGCAGTGATGCCAAACTCTTGAGGGAAGAATGGGACTTGGAAGATCCCAGAGGATACTTCATCAGTGTCTGAAGTGGGTCTGCAGCATCTGTGCATATGTGAGGACTCTGTCACTCTGTCTTGATTACACCAGTCAGTGAGCCAAGGCTAGAAACCAGCACTATCCTTAGCAGGTAACACTTAATGGGAACACGAACAGGAGTGAGGTGTACGACACAACCATGACAGCTACTTGATCTTGCTGTTTCTCGATGGCTCTGGTTAGCACCCCTTGAGAGAACCCAGGTAGTGAGTGAGCTGTGACCATGACAGTGATGGCACTTGATAATAGCACTCCCCACTTCTGAAGGAAAGGGTTTCGTCCAGCATCAGGAAATTTTGTACTGAGAGGCATCTTTTGGTCAGAATAGTATGTTTTGAGCAGTGTGTTCATGAGCTGTGGTGGTGCCCAGCACAAATCCTGTTGCCTAGCCAGAGGTTCGGCCAGCATCTGTTTGACACCTCTGTGTTAGAACTGTGCTTCAATCCAGGGTGTCTTTGAGAATGAGGGAAAAAACCCTTGGCTGTGGGATTTAAGATCAGGTGTCTGGTCTGTTCTCAGCAAAGGTGAAGAAGAGACTTACTCCATTCTATGGGGCATAGTAATTCTGAATTCAGAAGCACTCAGCTGGGACAAACTGTGCTCTGGAGCAATTATTTCAGTTTGCAGTTGTTTTAAGGGCTTCCCTAAAGAAATTGGTATGATGTCATCTGTGTCATAAGTAATGTTAAAAATTTTAGGACTTAATAGTAAGGGGTTTGAAATCTTCAAAAACTCAGACAATAGTAACAGAAGAGTGATCCTGTCTTTATCAGCTCATCTCTAGATGCAACTCATCACAAGAAGGTATGCAGAAACATCTCAACAAAAATTTCTCAGGGCGGTCTGAGTGTAAAAGGGTGCTTCATTTCAGATGTGCACCAGCACCTCTCCTGCTGGCCTCTGGTGTGTTGGACAGAAGCTAACACTCCCTCTGGGAACGTGCTGATACCTGCTCAGGAGGCAGCTGATACACAACTTACTGCCTGAGGTACAAAATACTACCCAGATTAGTGTCAGAAATAGGTATTAGAAATAATAATTGCAATGCCAAAATTTCCTTACTTTAAACATTCTGCCTCTCCCCCCAGAGTTCTGGTAGGGCAGCCCAGGCCCTGCAGAGATTGTGTTTAGCAGCAGCAGCAGGAGAAGTGACAGCCACTGTTCCCTCCCACGTTATTCAGTGTAGCAGCACACCCAAACTGAGCTTGGAACATATATATACTCACTGGGTAATTTCTGTATTGCATTACCAAGCTTTGATACGAATGCTAATGCTTCATTAGGAGAAACATGACAAGTAGGCTGGTTCAGATTTCTAGCACACACAGTGAGACTTTTGTTGCTGTCTGACACCTTCGGCTGTCTCAAGCCTCTGCTCAGCCACAGGGGAGGGGCAGCCAGCAGCGCTGCCTTCCCTCCCTCGGCTGCACGGGGGTCCCAGTGCAGAGCCCGGTTCTTTGTGTACAGACACGGGCTTTTAATCTTCATTCGGGTCTCTCTCGGCAGACCCTGCAGGGGAGCTCAGAAACGGGGACTGTGCCTTTGCCGGGCTTTTGAACGGGCAACAAAGCCAACGCTCCTGACTCGCAGAGAGTTTGGAGGGGGTGAAGTTGTTGCCGTCTCGTACGTGGCAACCCGGCCTAAATCACCGAAACGGAACATCACCGAGATGAAGCAGCAAGAGCACTTGTTTGAATAGCAGCAGAACCCCACGAGCCGGGGAGACTCACAGCGGTGGCACACGGGGCGGGAGAGCGCTCCAGAGCCGGCCGGGGCCCTCCCACCCAGCGCAGGTGTTGGACAGCGAGCCGGGAGCGAAGGCAGCCGGGAGGGAAGGAAGGGAGCGGGGAAAGAAGGAAGGGATCCGGCAGCGAAGGGAGGGAACCTGGAGAGAAGGAAGGGAGCCGGCAGTGAAGGGAGGCAGCCGGCAGTGAAGGGAGGCAGCCGGCAGTGAAGGAAGGGAGCCCGGAGAGAAGGAAAGGAGCCGGGAGCGAAGGAAAGGAGCCTGGAGGGAAGGAAGGGAGCCGGGAGAGAAGGGAGGCAGCCGGCAGTGAATGAAGGGAGCCGGCAGCGAGTCGGGGGCGGACGCGTGTCCTTGGGCACAGAAGCGGGGCCGTACGGGACAGGCACCGCTCCGGTCAGTGACTCCGCGGCAGGCGCGGGGCTCCCGTGGGCAGTGGGGCGGTCCTGCCGTGCTCCCCGGGCTGGAATAAAGCTCAGGTCGTGTCAGCCAGGGAGCTCTCGATCACAGGCACAGGTTTGTGTTTTCTAAGCCTGGGGGAGCTGATGCAGGCCTGGCTGACAGCTCACGTTGCGCCCGGCCAGAAGCTGCTTTTCAGCTCGCTGGGAGAGGAGCAAACACAGACACCGCATGGCCACTGGGCCCTGGCAGCTCCTTCCCAGCCTGTGCTTTCTGATAGCCAGAGATTTTAGGGACTGCCTGTGTCAGAGGATGCTCAGAGAAACAGAGATTTCCTGTGACTGGGTGCAACACACCACCTTGGCAAGACGGTAGAACCACCCCGACTTCAGGTCACCGTGTCCAATTTCATATCCAGTTTTTTTTTTTCACATCAACGGCAGCTTCTTGCCAACAGGTTCATGATATCCCTGAGCACCACATCCATCAGCCCAACCTGGACCACAGCCGCATTTGTCAGCAGAAGGGCGGATTTCCGCTCTGGAGCGCCCCGCGGTGAGCGCTGAGGGGCGATGCTCCAGCCGATGCCCGGGCACAGCCCCCGCTCCCCCTGGCAGGGATGTGGCAGGTGCTCGATACCTGGCCGTGCTTCCTGCTTCCAGCTGGACTCTGGGGCTGAGCCAGGGAGGAACACCCGGGATACTAAAGCCTTATGTGCACAGCTGGAATTAAAGCACTTGCGCCCTCAGGGACTTAACTGGCTGTCCCTCAATGGCGTGACTGAGTTCCCTTTCTTTTGGAAAGGCCGGAATTGTGACACGGTTTCTCCCGTTTCTGATTTCTTTCAAGCTGTGGAGATGCACGTACAACACTGGCACAGCCAGGCCAAGTTCCTCTCTGCTGGGCTGGCTGGGAATCTGTCCGACAGAGCCACGGGTGCTCAGGCAGCTGGGAGCGGCCATGACCCCGCTGAAGATGTGCAGGGCACGCAGTCCTACACAGAGGTAAAGGAGGCTTTTTCCCTTTGGTTCTGAGCTCCCACTCTTAGCTGTCGCCGTGAGCTGCTGGTGTGGACAGCGGGGCTTTGTCCCACCCGAGGACAGGCAGCCATGTTCACACTCTGTCTGTGACACCACCACAGCCAGGACAGAGCCCACTCCCTGCCGTGACCGAGGCAGGAGCTGAGACACCCAGACTTTGCAGTTGCTCCCCATTTCCACTCCTCCTT
>JAHLSL010000078.1:3872143-3897535 GCA_025920805.1 Petroica traversi | reverse complement strand
GGGCTGCAGCCGGGCTGGCACCACTGCCCGGCTCAAACGCCGCTCACACCAGGCCTGCAGCAGCTGCCCAACGAGGGCGGCAGCCCCGGCTCGCTATCACTCGCTGCCGGGGGCACCTGTGCCGAGCCCGAGCCAGCGGCAGAGTGAAACAGCCGCTCCTGTCCCAGCCCTGTGTCCCTGTGGGGCCCTGCCCGCTCCCAGAGCAGTCCCTGTGTCACCCATCCCAGAGCGGCTCCCAGGTTCAGTCCCTGCCCGTTCCCGGTTAGGAGCGATTCCAGCTCTTTCCCGCTCCCGAGCGGCCGCTGCTCCCAGAGACCCGGCCTGGAGAGGGGGTGGCCGAGTCACATCTCACACCAGATCGGTTCCTACCTGGAACTTCCCTCCGTGGCCCTGCTCCCAGCAGCAACACATGGGTTCTCCCATGCTGCAGCCCCCTGGGAGGAAGAGGCTGATTTCTGCTGCATGTTTTATTACAGAGGAACACGAACCTTGGTCTAGAGACTTTTACATTCGGAGTCTTTCTTCTTTCCTGTAAGCAGTTCGATGGAGGCAGAGGCCCTCTGCAGCATGGAGGGACTGAGCAGCTCTGCACAGAGCAGCCCTTCTCTGCCCCAGCTCAGCAGAGGCCGACGTACCAGAGGAAATCCAAATGCCCCTTCTTGGGAAAACGTCAGCAGCTCTTGCTCCCCTGGGATGTTCCAGGAGAGGCTTTGGCAGAGCTGCCCTGCTCTCCACCTGCCCTAACAGGCTCCTGTTTCTTCTCATTGCTGAGGCGGTGACCTGAGCCACAGAGGGGACTTGGTCTTGATCTCACCAACAATGACCCGCTCTATCCCAGACAGATCACCCATGTGCATTCCAGCCAGTGCACACCCTCTCCTTACTGGCTTCTGGCAGGGAACAGTGGCCAGGAGGTGACACTGCAGCCCAGTTTGTGTCCCTGTCCCTTAGGACATATGTGATCCCACATTGTCCAGAGCTGCACTTTGGGACTTGCTGGCTGTGGGGGCTGCAGGGAGGGCAAGGAAGCTCCCGGTCCTTGGTGCCCCGTTGTATCACTTCTGGTCTAAGTCACTTCTCCGGACACTCAGGGACTCCTCCTTAAGGACAGGCCTGCAGTGAAGCCTGCACTGCAACAAGGCAGCCAAGAGGAACATCCTGTCAGCAGCAACAGAAGCTGCTCTCAGCTTCTGACGTGTACACTGCACGTCCCACCCTTCCAAGGGAACAGCAGGTGCTGCAGCACCACCACCAAGATATTTCAGCTCAGGCCCAGGGAACACGAGGCAGAGCACAAGCCAAAGGGACAAAGACTTCCTAATCTGCTTTTCTTCCCCTTGCAAGAAGCCAAGCTTTAACCAGACATCAATGGCTTTCCCAAGGATTATAAGACAGCCTGCTATCTTCCACCATGTCCAATAAATCACCTTTCCAAACTGCATTTCTCCACACGGAATACAAAACCCCAGAAATCGCCGCACTATTGCCAAGGCTTCTGTAAAACCACTGGACTTTGCAAAGGTACCGGAGCGTGGGCACAGCCAGGGGAACAGGCGAGGCCTCTGCAGCAGGAAGGAGGTCACTGCTTTGTGACATCCCTCAGCTGTCCTGACAGCTCCTCTTTTACTCCCCTAAAAGCTGTCACGTCAGCTCCGGTGCTGACACGAGGTGCCCTTGGACAATTTGACACACACAGCTAAAAGCAGGTCCCGGCTGACCAGTGTGGTTTCACTCACCATTATCTCCCACCCTTCCCTCAGCCCAGATAACACAAACCTGCACAATTTACCTCACAACTCCAGGCACCAAGGTCTGAATGCTGCAGGTCCCCATCAGCAGCAGAGGAGATGGTGTTTCTCTGGAGATCAGCAGACCTTGTAGCTGTCAAGGTGGGCTCCTCTGAGCAGTTTTTGGTGACTTATACAGGATCCAGATGTTTCATTCCAGTATTTCAACTCTCACATCTGTATTACTTTTCAGCCACTTCCTAACTGCATTTTATCAGGAAATATTACAGCCAAGACATGCCCTTGACAAGACACAGCCAACAGCAGCTAACAGGAATTTCAGAGATTCCATGATTTGGCCACACCTTCTCTATGAGCAGCACAAGAATAACCCTTTTACCAACCTTTTTGGTAACTGCCAAACACAAGAAGTAAAAAACCAGGAAAACAGGGGCAATCACTTCTGCACCATCAAGACTCAGTGACACTAAAGTGGAGAGCAAGCAACTCCGCGCTGGTTTTTTTAAAGGGCAGCTCAGCTCACATTCCTCCCAGTACCACTGCAATATCCACTTAGGCTGTATCCAGCAGCCAGATGCTGCAGCTTGGCAGGGAGTGGAGGAATCCCTGCTGGGACACGACTGAGAAGAGCTCACATCCTTCCTGGGCCACACACACCCCAAGGTGAGAGAAGCCACCAAAGTCAAGCACTTCAAAGACCATGTTTTTGTGCTGCTGCAGCTTGCCCCTGTCACCAGCCAGATCAGCAATGATGTTCTTACAAGCTTTTCTGTGAGCGAGGGGTGCCAGGGCTCTATAGCCACCTGCATGCAAGACAATTAGGGACAGGGATAAATGCTGCAGACATCAGTAGTTTATTGGTATGTTTAGTCAAAACACATTCAGAATGGAAACTTAAAAGTAAAAATACTTCCCACCTGCAACAATTAAACTAGAATCTACTAGCATATAATGCTTGACACATTACAGCAATAAAGATGGTAATCCACTGACTCGAATACCTACTAAAGCCAAGATGGTCAGCCAAGTTTGTTGAAATAGAACCGTAATGACAAAATACCCCCACCATTCACAAATCAGCGACTAACAGTAATGGTCAGTGAATCCCTTCCTTTGCTCTAAGAGGTACATTTACTATTCAGAGGGTCAAGAACACGTAAGAGTCCACAGTACAGCAGGTGAGCTATCACCATGTAAACTTCTCTGGATGATGTTCCAAGGGTTCGTGTCACTTAAACAAGAAGCAAGCCAAAAAGCAGAATGGCTCGGGAGCTCTTTTTACTACTCTGCTTTTGTTGTTGATTGTTTCCAGTACCATTTGCTGTACAAACGAATTAGGTGGCAGCAAACCACCACAGCACTACAGAAGGAAAAAAAATCTCCAGGCTGCACAAACCACACTGGTGGCAAACTGCTAACTGATGACAGCAATTTGTCCGAGGGCTTCAAACCTAAGGAGTAGAGTTGTGTGGCGAGCAGTTCAAGTACTACAGATTTCCAGGTAACAGCTGAAATTGCAAGACCTTCAACAAAAAAACTGAAATACGGAAATGCCAGTTGGTAGAAATGTGTCCCAGAAAAAAAAAAAGCGTTTGAAAATAGTGCAAGACTTACCATGGAACACAGAAGACCTCAAGTCTGGGAGAGAACAGGCAAATGCCGCTCGCCCTTGCCTAGTGTATCGGAAAAGATGTGCAAAATCTCCCAGGTTACTCGAAACCAGCAAATGACTGCATAACTCAGAGATGGACTGCCAGGATGCCCTCCCTGTTTTTGCTGGGAATCACCATTCCTTACTTTGAAGCCTTCCGTGCTGAGGAGCAGCTGCAGGCAGTCCCACTTTGGCACGGACATGCACACAGACATCCTCCGTGCTCCCGAGGCAGCGCTGGGCCCGGCTCCAGCTCTGGGCCCGCCTGCACCGCCTGGGAATGCGCTCCGGGACAGCTGCTGGAAACACCTCGCATGGAGAAGCCACCGGTCACTCTGCAGAACAGGATGCCTCCTTTCTATCCGCCGGGCCAGAGCCACATCAGTGTCAACTTCAGCTGAGAGTTATGTGCAAAATGAGTACAAGTGTTTTAAAAAGTGCAACTGGAAAATGCAAGAACTTAAGAGCTGCTGTTTAGTTCTCTGAAAATTGCAGTATCCCCATTTGATAAGCTCACCTTCACAAAGGATGCTTAGGTCTAGCCATTACGAGCTGGCCAGAAGCGTCCCCCACTCTGGACTCACTTCTGAAATTCATGTCCAAGAGAGATTGGAACTCCACTTCCTTTAGCTCTGACACTGATTAAAGAAAAGAGACAACCTGGAGACTAGCTGGATGCCTTCATCCTCCCTTCCCCCCCACTGCAAAAAAACCAGGCGAACTTGTTAATTGAAGAGCAAGGTGGATGATCGTTTTAGCAACATTTACTCATTGAAAGATACTGCAATTTTTTAAATACAGTTTTCCAATTATTTCCTTTAAACGCTTTGCAGCTGCTTGGCTTCGCAGCACAGTACTTCATACACTATACTGTACAAAATCACCAGCAAGACTGGAATGATGTATTCATAGAAGGCACCATCATGCTTATTACATTACCAGAGAACTCAAATACAGTCAAGACAAGTTTCACTGTACAACACTTCTTGAAGGGGGAAGGGGAAGGAGGAGTGTGTTGAGCAGCCATCCCTGCACTGAAGAAAAATCTGACGTGAGCTATCAAACTTGTTGCATACTCAGGGCTACGACTCGGAAACTCTAGGTTCTGGTTACAGCTAACTGGATTCCTTCTGAAACAAAGGTGTAGTCTTATTAAGGTTTGTGTGTGTAGAGAGGTTGGTCACAGCAAGCAGAGCAGATGCCCGCATCGTTCCCCAAGCTATTCTGTCTGAGTAAGAGGATGAAGGTTTTCCCTCCGATGCCTCCTGCAGCTGTCAGTATAAATGAGTTCAGAGGACCCATTAGTGCATTTTGATGAGTGCGTAAACACGAGTTTGTTTGGAGCCGAGTGTTCTAAGAAAGAAAAAAAAAAAAAAGGCAAGCTTCTCCAATTACACAAATTGCACTATTTGTGTTTCCAACAGTAGTAGGCAGAAACGGTAACACTCACACAAAATGTGCACCAGAGGGTTTTTGACTGAAAGGACCTGAATTCTACTGGGCATGTCCTTTAGTTCAAATTCTGTTGCAGATAGTTAACTGGTCTCTTTTGTTTTGTTTCTTTTTCCTTTATTTTTAGTCCTCAATTTTCCAAGTACACATTTATAAATTAAGAGTATGACTCCTGTCATGAAACTGGGGAAAAAACATCCACCTCAATTTAAACTGGAAACCAAAGGATGTTTTCACATCAAAGAAACGATCAGAAGGGCTGTGTCACATTCCAAAGCAAAAAAAAAAATTAACAAGAATGCAAACACGATGGATAATGTACCACTGCCAAGACTGTCTGCCCACAGTGGAGATTTCAGCGACGCTGTCCAGTGAAACGGCCTTCCATCTGCCCGGCGCCTCGTCCAGAACCAAGTTTTTGTGCCATGCCACCTCGTGGAGGAGGTCCTCTTCCATCACGGTCCCGCATCATGCCTCCACCCACTATTCCACGGGGCCCTCCCGGGCCTCTCTCGTTGCGGCGCAGATCCCGGCGCTCGTCACCGCGCGTCTCCCGCTCGCGGGCAGCTCTGGTTTTTTTCTCCTCCACGTTCAGGCGCACCTCGCCCCGGAACATTATGGGCTTGTGGGGAAAAGCAGTCAAGGCACACGTTAGTCACCATGGCATGGAGCCCCTTCCTTGCAAGGCACACGAAAACTCTGCCCTGGCCGCAGTGCACCTATGTGCCCAGGGCAAATGGGACCTCCTAGGGGTCCCCTGCAGCTTTAGCTGCACCAGTTTTACACTCACTTGGGCATGCAAGGAATTAAAGCGTTAGTCTCACGCAAAAGCAGTGTTGTCTTTAGCCTCTTCACTGCCAGCTTTAGTCTTTTCGCTTCAGGGCTGAAGTTCCTGAAGAATTGCTCTGCTAAGTCTCA
The DNA here is from genome assembly GCA_025920805.1 of Petroica traversi. Classification (NCBI taxonomy): domain Eukaryota; kingdom Metazoa; phylum Chordata; class Aves; order Passeriformes; family Petroicidae; genus Petroica; species Petroica traversi. The sequence goes on along the minus strand of JAHLSL010000078.1, from coordinate 3,891,766 downwards.
CTGCCACAGCACAGAAATGAAAACTGCTTTCTCCCCTCCAGTTCCTCAAAGCAAAACTGCAAATAACCCCACTCCCTCCTTTCAGCTGTTTTTTGAATGCCAAAAGCAACGGCAGTTCAAACTAGGATTGTGGTTCAGGGCTTTTGGTCCATCCCTGGGAGGGGATACTCTGTACCCGATGCCAATACTTACTTTTGCAACTAAAATTCGCTGGACTGGCTCAGAATCGTCAAACACCACGAAACCAAAATTAGGAAGTTTTCCTCCCACTCCCTTAGTATTTATGCGAAGTTCTACCACATTTCCAAAGCCTGGAGAAACACAAGGGAAGAGACACTTTATGGAAACCCACAGGGCCAGCTCTACCACCCCCTTTGCTCCTTCCAGAAATCTGTAGGGTGGCACTGTGTAAAAGCTTACCCATGTGCTTTGTGACTTTTTAATACGGTTTTCCATCTTAGTCCCTGCAGTTGGAATCACTACTTACTCATGAAGAACTCTTTCAGTTCACTCTCATCAATATCGTGGGGCAAGTTCCCAACAAAGAGCTGGTGGCTGTCTGGATAGCGAATTATCCGACGATTATCCGACTCATTCTGCTCCATGTCTCCCCTCCCTACCGGCAACACAAAGAGGAAGGGAGAACCACCGAGGTTAAAGACGCGTATAAATTGGGATAAACACATCTAGGGGCAGCGCCGAGCACATTCACTCCAGCCAGCTTGGACTGCCAATGTTATTCCCTCATTCCCAGTTGAGGGCAGCAGGCACAGGCAGCTCAGGATCAGCCAAACATGACACAGGTACAACAAGCAGACACCTCTCATTAACCCATCCCAAGCAGACACACACAAGCTCATCCACGTTACCTGGCCGAGGTCCTCGTGGTGGAAAACCCGGTCGTTCCCTGGGACGCTGCTCACGAACGCGAGGAGGTTGAGACTGAGCTTCAGGTTTAGATTCCACTCTTGGCTAAAAGAGGAGAACGTGTATTATTTAACACTGGCCCAGTAAAAAAAACCCAAAACCCAAGCCCCCAGACTCACCAAAACAAAACCCATCCAACACAAGACACGGGTAAGTGGCATGCACAAAACAAACTCCAGAAGATAGACATCGATGTCAATGTGTTTGGGAGTGTTTTTTTCACCTGTCTAAAATCCTCTGTACCAATCCAGGACTGCAGTGTTCATTTAACACTGTTTGAAGGTGCAAAGCAAACATCTCTCAATCAGAGCATCTCCCCAAAACACGGCTAAGGTAAATTTTCCATTTTGACCAGGAATTGAGACCCCAAAGTTCCATTATTCACAAATCCCTCAGCCTGACTTAAATTGCGGAGGGCACAAAGCTTCCTCAAGCCGAGCTCAAACCTCACAGATTAGGAGGCAGCCCAAGATGAACACAATGAGATGGGCAAATCACATCTCCAAGTCCTCAAGGAATTATATTCCTCCATTGCAGAACAACTACATGAAAACTAACAAAAAGAAAGAGGAGAACAAAAGCCCTTGAAGGTGTAGTAAGTGTGTCCTGAAATGAGTTTCTACAGACTACCTCTTAGGATACACTTCAACTTCCCTGATGTCAAGACCATGATGCTCAAAGTACTCCATATTCAGTTACTGGTACACTCATTCCAATTTGTTGCAAACAAAAAATTTGCTTTATGAGAAATAGACAAAACAATAAAAATGTTTCTATGCAGACTGCCCATCACTGAGGCAATTCCCAGTATTTTTTAAATTCCATTTTCTGTATAACAGTTAAGCAGCTGCTGGTGTGCTGGGTTCTTATCTTAGAAAAACAAAATTGTCCTTAGGAACACAGAAATATATGAGTAGCCTGTAAGTGAGATGAAACACAAGGTGAACAGCTATGGGCCCAGGCTGCTGGGGAGAAGTAGTTTATGTTAAACATCTCCCTTATTTTCCTTTAAGGACTCAGGACAACTGGCTGTTCCAGACAGAGTACCTCCCAGGGAAAAAAGACTGGATTTTACATGCAGCATGCAAGTGTTACACACCAAAGGAATGTCTCAGCCCTCTTATCACTTGTGCTCTAGGCAGCTAGGCATTAGTCTGTCCCTACAACGCTTCAGGATGCCTTTTTTAGTTGCAAGAACAAACTGGAAAAATCAGTCTTCCTGTTAAATCCTGTTCTACTGTATTTTCTCATGAGTCACTGGAGCTCCTCTGCCATGTTTCACTTGCACATCTTGAATGGATCATAAATTACACCTCAAAAGCACAACTGGCTACCTTCAGACCCCCATTTCTCAGATACTCATGGCTGTTTGGCTTAAACTCAGTCCTTCTATCAGCCCCAACAAAGACTGCTAAGTCACTAATGTCCTGCTGTTAAATCCCAAGTAACAGTGACCTTGCCCCTGCTTCCTTTGCACTGACCTTCTCACTCAGCACACGAACAGCTGATCTCTCTGGTTGTTTTCTAAGGAGTACCATCCTTTTTTATGGAGAAAGGCTGCCTCAGTGCCTCAAAAGGAAAGCCCTTGTGCAGAACTGTGACTCCCAAAGCAGTGCCACAATCAGCAGCACCGCAGGACGCCAGATCAGGGCTGCCACTTACAGCTTAGGCAGCAGCTCATTGCAGCTCACATGTCCCAGCAAGCACAGAGTGGACAGAAGGACACTGAGTGCAGAGTTCAAGAGACAACTACCACAGGAGACAAGAATGCCACAATCCTCAGCCTGGCAGAGCTTTGACAACCATTAAGGAAAAGGTGACATTGTCTCTTCTCTTCAGGGGCTCACATGGGGAGGGAAAGGGACTCATCCCGGAAGACAAGAATCAGGCTCTGACTACCCCTGTCCCTCTGCAGCCCTATGACAAACAATGTGGCAATAAATATGGGAGATGAAAAGAACTGAAAATGCTACAAGGAAAAGTCACAGTTTATCAATGTAGGCAGATGGATTTCTAATCATCTCCAGTTAGAAAAAGAGCAAGAAATGCTGATCTGTTTCACTCCACAGCTGTAAGGAAACAGCCCTGAACTGGTTAATAGCCAGAACAGCATGGGTGCAGTCCTTTGAGGAGTTAACACTACAGGGGCTGTATTTTAAACTTGATAGAAGGGGGCGGGAACTGGAGTGATGCAGAGAAAGGAAGGAGCAGGGCAGTTATTTCTTTTACAACATCACTGACACCAGCTAGAACAGCATCCCAAAGGAGCCACCCACCCACCAGGGCATCTTCAGTCCTCCTTTACACGCACAGTGTCTGGCACTAATGGATCCACAAGAACAGGAAAAAACTGCTACTGATTTGCAGCTCCTTGTTCAGGTGCCTTTTCTACCAGATTTCTCCACATCATGCCTAAACTGTGTTCAAGAAAAGGAGCTCAGAACTGACTAATTCTGGCAACAAAAGAGCTGAGAACTTAAATTCCTGCCATGTCAGTATTGTTCAGGAACTTCCACACAACTTTACTTAAAACACAAAGTCAAAGCAAAAGCAATCCAAAGGCACAAAGCATGACAAGCAGCACAGGCAACACAGAGAGTTTAAGGAACATCTATAAACTATCTCCTGTTCTCTTGGGCAGATAATTTGAAATTATTTTTGCAGCCACATTAGAACCGTTCACCCTCTCTGTGGCAAATAAATTAAAAGCAATTTTGGTTTTGCATAAAGAAAACCTATTCTGCACTAGAAAACCCACAGTTTTTATAGGTTAAATACCACCTAAGTGTTCAAAGTCCTGTTTAAGCTGCTGAAGACAGACAAGACTTCCCAACTCATTAGATTGCCTTTATCTGATGTCCATGACAGTCCCAACAGAGCAGAAGCAACACCATGTAAGGTGCTGGGGATGGTTTGGTTGGTTTTCTTTCATTTTTCTCTTCCCTATTTCTTTTTTAACATGCATTTGGCTGAAGGCTAGTCCTAGACAGGGATCTCTCTGTTGCCACAAAATTGAGAAGAAACCAGTGGAAGAACAGCTGCAGCTGAACTGAAAATTGCAGCCGTTCTAAAAAGCTGGACAGGAGCAACTCAAGCTACAGTGCTCTGGCACACTGCATCACATACACAGGGCAAAGGACACATTTTCTGCTTTGAGCACTTCTGAACAGATGGAGGAAGCTGAATTGAGTCTCAGAATGTCTCACACCACCCTGGCATGAGCAGGACATGAGCTGTCACCAGGCCAAACCCGCTCTCTTCTTTTCCCTCCTCACCCAGTCAACCTAGGAATGGGAAGATAGCATTGCCCTGGCAAGGAAATGTGAATCCTTCCATTCCTCACACAGTCATAAGTTGGTACAGGGTTCTGTGGCAAGATAATTATCCATGGATAATGAAATCCAGCATAGTTCTGTGGATGTTTGCCTTACAAGGCAATCTTGCACCTCAGAAATTGTGCAATCTCTTTTTACTGCTGGGCCACTTCCACCAATGCCCTTTTCAAACACACTTCAGTAAAGTAATGTTTTGTGGGGAATTGGTGCTCCCCCTTTAAATCAAACCATACGTCATTAAGTTAGGTAAAAAAAAGCCAGGAGTGATTTCCTGTTTCCACAAGAACAGATTTTAACATTACCATCACCCAAAGTTACACCTGTTACACGTCTGTGCCTTCACTTAGGACAAGGAGGTGAGTGCATTAACATTTAAGACACAATTAATTTGTGCAATTTAAGTCAAACAAGTTGATCTGTTAATTTAAAAAACTGAAGCAGTTTGCAGAAGTAATGAGACAATCCAAGGTGTTCACAGATGGGTTACCTGTGAGACTGGTGCTTTAACATGGGGTGGAATTCCAGAGGAAGAAACAGTACCACTAGGAGGCAGGTTTTTACTGGTCACTGAAGCCCAAGAGAAAGCCTGCAGGAAATGCAACAAACCTGGCTACTAATCATGGCAAACCACTGACATTTCTTCAGGGAAACGTGTCTGCTAAAAACACACTTTTGCTTCACATCTATTAAACAACGGTTGTGCAAGCATTACAACAGAGCTACAGCAGGGTTTGCAGTTCCAGCTGTCTGTGGATTCCAAGGGGAAGGAACAAGCATGTGCTGTGCCCACTGCTGCTACTCAAGTGAGCCCAGTGCCCTCAGCATTCCCAGATCACTGCTTTCCATGATGTACCAAACCTAGCACCGAAAACCCTGTAGCGTTAAGCGTCTTTTGCACGAAGAAAGGAAGTGGATGCCTGAAGTTACAATCAAAAATGGGAGAGGAGAAAAAGGGTTGGGGAAAAAAATCTGGAAGACACACTGGAGCTAGAAAATGACCTCGCTCCAGCTCTCCCTGGCTGCTGCCAGCACTCTGCAAGCCCACAGGTTTAACCACAACAGAGGACGCATGGTGCGCACTGTGCTTTTTAAGAGTAGGCATCCTGCCTCTGAGGAGACAGTCAATGCCCTGAGATTGATTTTGAACCTATGCTGCAGCAATTCTGCAAGCATCAGTGCGTTCCATTTCTTTTCAAGGAAAGAGCAGCAGTTCCCATTGCATGAGATTTTTGGTGGCAGTAGCTCCAGATGTCTTCCTAACATACTCCACATTTAAAAATGCCTACACATGCATATACCCACACACACACAATTTACAAGCAGAGCTTAAAATCTACAATAGGTGATGAGCAGCACTTTAAAAATAACATTTTCCTCCTTTTTTAGTGAAACTTCACATTTTTACAAGTTCAAAGGTCAAGCCTAGCTGTTCATACAGCATAACACTGGAAAGAGGTACTGGTTTAGCCATCCAAAAAGACAAAGTTCAAAGGCCAATCCAGTTTCCATCTGCACTTAGTAGCACAGATATGACTTGTAACTAACCTTTGGTGGTTCTTGTGGTAGCGAAACAGGTTCTACAGGAGGTGGAGATGGAGATTTCTCTTCTAGCTCCTCAAGAGTCTTTTCTTCTACTTCAGCTTTCAGCTCCTCAGCTTTTGTTTCAGATTCCAATTCTGGCTCAGGTTCGTGAGAAGATTCTTCCAGTCCCTCCTCTATCCCATTGCTACAATAGTCAAATGCATTTTATGAGCTTATCAACTGCTTTGCATTTTACCACATTTTGTAAGTTGCGCTATGGCAACAGCTCTGCTATGGAAAAGATCCTTGTGATTCGCTACAATGTGGTTTGCACATACACAATACAGTGAGAAGTGAGACTGCACTGCCCTACTGGGTACTAAACCAGATTTTACTTCTGCTGAAGCAAAGACATGTTCTACAGTCCTCTGCAGAGAGAGGTGCTCAGCTCAAGAACTGCTGCTTCTAAAAGAATACAAATACAGTGAGGACCAACAGACGGTAAACTTACACACACAAACAAAGCCAATTTTGGAATGAAACCTATTTCTTTACCAAAATGCTACGCAGCTTCCTTACCAAAGCAGCTGTGAGCCCCACTTACAGAAAATCACATGCAACTTCTTCTCTGCAAGTCTATCAGATTCCACTTTTCCATCATATTTCTCATAAGAAGCATTAAGTAACAAGTGTTTACCATTATCACTGATGCACTCAGCAGGTATCGTCTACTGATGTCACACATGGGTTTTTTTTAACAAGGGAACCAGGAAGTTGGTTCTGGCCCTCATTATGCCATTCCTATGTTCCAAAAAAAGCACAGGGATCTGGTGTTGTTTGTTCCTTTGTGTTTGCAGGGGTTATTTGGTGGTTTTTGTACTTTCCTTATAAAATCATCAATATCCTTTTGCTTTAATCTTGCTTAGATTGCAGGCACTCAGGACAGAGACCTATTCTTCCAATACTGCTGTACACCAGCCCCTCAAAAAGTACATCTTTCTCTCTGATATCCAAATTTGAGTAACACATCAAGATGTCCCTGCTCAGTGCAGGGGGCTGGACTAGAGGACCTTCAAAAGATCCCTTCCAACTCAACTATTCTGTGATTCTGGGATCACTCACCCCTTTGTTAACACACTTGTGACATCAATCACATCGTATCGACAAACTGTTCCAAGTCTGAACTACAAGGATTGCATTAAGTGTGTACGTACATGTGGGTCGCTCCCTTTTCATCTCACTTTTGAGACTAGAAGTGAAAATTACTCAAAAACATTAAAAAATACCACATCTCCTCCCTTCAATAAAGAAGCAAGTCTCAAAATAATGTAATGTTAATTTAACACAGATCCCTATCAAGCTAAGTGTATTTTCCTAAACTATCTGTTAAATCACATCCAGAACCTATGGTCAAAGCAATTCCGCCTACCACTGTTATTAAAAAAGCAACTTCATATTATAAAAAGGACTTCTTACGTTACAGGATGGTTTTCATAGTAAGTGCTGCTTGCATTCTCTTGCACAGGTTCAGGTGATGGTTGTCTTTCCTCCTGCTCTTCTTCCACCTCTTCCTCAGACTCTGACACAAAAAAAACCTGTCAACTCTTATCTCCGCAAGTGTACACAAGCCGCAGTTAATAAAACATATTAAATTAGTAGCAATCAAAATACAGCTTCATCAACAAAACATGGTAAAACTAGCTGCAAAAAAAGATGGAAGAGCCTGCCTCTCAGTCAAGAGGCTTGGCTGTTTATGATATTCACAAAAAGATGCCAGAGACATACTGCTGCTAGGAAGCTCTAGGAGGAAGTTCTGAGGATCTTTTAAAGCAGCAGGTGGTTTTCATACAGTGGCAGCGAACGAGAAAGACTGCAGGATTACCTCATAAATCTCAGTACCTCAGACTAAGGAGATGCACTTCAAATACAAGGATGATTGCCTAAGATGCTCTGTTCCACAGAATCGAGATGAACAAATTGCAGAAACCACCCAGTGAACACATGTACATATGTTCTGGGTACACTCTGATTTACTCTGCCTCACTGAACAGAGGGGAAAAAACTCACTCAGGTCCAATTCAGCCCTAGAGTAGCAATGAATTCCTGAGGTGGTGGTGATGATGATGATGTGAAAGTGAGCTATGTGTCGTATCTGCAAGCCAGTTAGGATTTTTTCTTTAAATCGCGTACAAATTTGACTGATCACAGAACACAACTGTGCTTGGTGCAGCCATGGCAGCAGAAGCCTTGTTCCTCACTGCTTCCATTCTCTGTCAAGCCTCGACCTCCATGCGCCAGTTCAGCCCTTCAGGGAACATGGCACTGCTACAGGACCTTCATTTTCCAGAACGTTTTAAACCAGTAGAGCTGCAGTAACAACAGCTCTGTGCACCATGAGAAGGCAACACAGTTTGCATCCCAACATCTCCACAAGACACTTCTGGCAGCTCTGTACATGGGAGAGAGGAATGAGAACCACACAAACCCTGCATATGCAGTCCTTCTCACCTTCATCAAGTTCTCCTTCTGAATCCCCAAACACTTCATCTTCGTACCTGAAGATATCATTATGGACATAGAACTTGTTTGGAACAGATCCCTGTAAAAGACGAACATGCAGCATTCAGAATATCTGGAGTAGCAGCAGGCAACAAAAGGATGGACGACAGACCTAAGTTTTGGGGTTCACTGACATTTTGCAATAGGTCTGTGTTACTAAATTTATTTTCCAAGTTATTTTCTTCTTCTCCAAACAAAGAATTGAACAATGGCTTCTGCCCAACTAGAAAGGAAGTTTTAAACAGAATAAAAGCTGCTAATTTTGCTAAGTCACAGCAATCATAGGTTTTAACTAAGCACACTGCCCTTCAGTTTCATTAAGGAATTTCATTTTTCCCTATTACAAAAGCATAAGAATAAAACCCCTGAACTTTCATGGGGTGGCTGTCTGCTTACAGCACTGTGCAAGGAGACAATGAGGAAACTCAACACAAACCTAAAACATTAATCTCCAACTGCACAAGAGTTTGTGATGAAGCGGGGGGAAAGAATTAGAAAGAACTTAGGACACATTTTACCTCTACACAGCTTTAGTATCACCAAGAACTAAATTTGAGCAGTAACTTGTGCAACTCATACTCACATTTGCCATTAGACTTGAAACTACAAAACAGCAGAGATTTGATCTACAGAGCTGAACCTTATTTTTCAAAAAATTAATAGTGCCAATAGCAGCTCCCAAATGCAAGCTTCAATTTTATTTTTATTACTGCTTCAACACTTCGAGTCCAAAGAAATAAAACAGCTCAGGGCATGTCTAGTACAGTAGCTTCTCTGCACTCACACACTGTGACACATTTAATGCTAGCCTCCAGACTGAGTTTTAAAGCCAGATCCTATTTTTCGTCCCAATATGGCAGATCATAGCTGCAGGTGAGGTCAGCTTTTTTCCGTCATTATTTGAATGACACTTACTTCTGGAGCAAGTACAAAAGTCTGCATGAATTTCCTCATGGGCTGCCCGTTGTTGGACAGCTCTCCCATGACTTGCACAACCACCCCATCGCTCAGAGTGGCGTGAGCATCCACGTGACGGATCTTGGTGTGGCACTCACTGAACTGCAGCGACATCACCTTCTTGTGGATCTCCTAGAAACACACAGACACATCTCAGCTGCACTGACTTCTGTCAGAGCTTTACACCTTTTACCCACCTGAGTCTCAACTAACCTCAAAAGAGCACTCCCCTGAAGCTCTAAAGATAAATACAGGAATCAAGAAGTGCCTTCCTCCGAGAACAGTCTTCCTGAGCTCACCTAACTTTTAATCTGAAGTTTTTTTCTAGGATTCAAGTATTTCTCAAAGTACTCAAACAGCATACAACTTACTATCCAATTTTTACAGGTATTTTAAAATCTATGACCTGCTTTTAAGGCTTTAATTCTTTAAGGGCCTATGAAAGGGACAGGATTTAGTTTGTGTTACGAAAATAAAGAAAACCTCCAAACATATCCAACAACAAAAAGCACCAGCCCCAAAACAGAAACAAACCCCCTCCCCCCACCAAACCCCAAACCAACTCTTAACACATTGTCGAAGTACCAGACATCATAGGAGCGGGGAACATCTGCACTGCGATGATTTTTGTGCTGCAAAGGAGGTTCTGCTGGTGAAAGCAGAAGAAACCAAACCAGCCCTGGACAAAAGCCACACTGCTCAACGACGTGGCTGTCACATGAAGAGATACCCGAGGTGACAGGCAGTTCTGATAATGCGGTACAACCAAAGCACTCCTCAATTCACTTCATTCACTTCTTCAGATAGTTATGTTCCACTTTAACAAAACTCCACTCACACAAGAATTTCATGAAATTCTCAAAGATCAGTCCTTTCCTGAGATCTACTTCTAACTGAAACAAGATACATTTATAGAAAAAAATCTATCAGGTCTTCTCCATGTTGTTTCCCATCCTAATGGTATTTTCTGCAGCCCAGATGCAAAGCTGAAGAATCAAACAACTGCCAATGAAAGCAGAAATAAGCAAACAAAAACCCTCAAGCTAACTCTATCTGTTTTTGAACGGGAAGCAGTGTCACAGTCCATTACTCACCAGGTAAGAAAGTCAAAGTCCCTAGTAAAGAAAAAACCTCAATTTATTCCGAACTTTAATGAGGGTTATAGGACAAATTTTAATACTCACAGCTTGACCATACACTGCTTCTTGTGGTTTCCCACTGGCATCCAGTCCTCCATGGACATAAGAAGAATTCCTGCCATAAAACCTTCAAGCAAAGAGATGTAGAAGTCACAGAAGAGAAAAAAAAATAGAACCATATCCAAGAAGTATTTCAGCCAAAAGTGGTAAAGCTCTGTGCTTCAGAAATTTCACCCAATTCAAGAGGCTCCAAGAATACAGGACAAACACACTTAAATATTCAGCACTGCAGTTTGCTCAAGGCGGCCCAGCAAACTCCTAAATCAATCTCATCCTTTCACTTGCTTCCTTTAAGGAAGGAGGCCATTTTGGCTGGAAGGTTCCTTACCGTCAGAATCCCCTGCCTCTGACACAGGCCTCAGCCCAGCGAGGCACGACCCTCCTGCCACTCCTCTGAACCCTGTTCTCTTCACAGCCTTGGCCAGCACTGAGCTCGTGGCCTTGGTATCTAAATACGTACACTCGCTTCCAATATTTGTCTTACATTTCAGAGATCCTTTGGCACTTCCATTCCATTTCCACATTTTGAGCCTAGAATAGTCTGTTTTGATTTGGAATGTTGTTGTCAGCTTATAAAGCATGTGACAAATGCTTTTTATTTTCAGTACATCTTTATTAATAGAATAAAAATAGTATCACCCTGTGTTGATACTTGGGAGCATGCTTTGCCTTGGGGGTGATTGCCATGAGGTCCAGATGCTAACATGTACCTTTGTTATCCACCCTTGTATGGTATATAAGAAATAAAATTGTCATTAAGTAATTCTACGAACTTGGTGTTACACAGAGTGGCAAGAATACCGAGTATTTCTCTCTACTTAAACAAGCCAGTGCAGAGGGTCAGTGTGCAGAATTAAACCCTAGAACTCCCATATTTACCATTTCTTGCTGTATTCTACTGAACTCAGAAACTCTTCTGTTCTACTTTTGTCAAAATACAAGCCCAAGACTTTTACTCCCTTGACTATGTCCAGAAAAAAGTCTGGGAAATACCAGATTGTTTTCTTTGGTACCAACCAAATATTTGTGACTTTGGGCATGGTCCAGCCCTTCCTAACAGCAAAGGAAATACAGAAACTTAGCTGAAGCAGTGCACAAGCAGACAGGAAAACATCTTTTCTCTAAGACATTTCTCTCTAAATTCCAAAGCAACCTCTTCTCTGAAAGTCAGCAGTTCTTACTAAGGGCCTTCACAGGGGACAAAGAGTTTTAACTTGCTTTTAAGGAACTGCTCAAAGTCTCTGGGTGGCGGAGTCCCCAGTTAAATGAATTAAAGACTTTTGGTTAAGCAGCCAGAAATGCCTTACAAATTCAACAGGCATCCAACTACACGGAGTAAGGCCCATTTAGAGGGCAAACTGATCTCTGCTGCTCCTACGGCCTGGGCAACCTTTGGATAATGACCAGCGACAGGATTCTCTGCCCTCTTCTCAAGCTTTTAGCAGGATGAAACAATAACTTTAGCATTTGCTGTCCAAATTCCTTCACTGCTGCAATGAGCGCATCAGGCACCAGGAAACCGGAATCTTTCTGCAGCAAAGACCAAGCTGCTGTTCAGACTAACAGTAAGAGAAAGAGGCAGGATAAGACGCCCTCTCAGAAGAACATCCCTCACAAACATGGGGCAGCCAAAAAACACAAAGGCAAACGTCCTCAGCATCTGGGCCTGACCAGAAGAAAGGGGCAGTGGTGCCAGAGACTGCAAGTGGCTAGAACACATCTCCTACCAGCAGCTCCAGAGTTGGGTAAGATTTAACCAAACCAGACCAAAACCTCTTGGACTCTTCTGTGCAGAGGCATTTAAGAGAAATTCCACAGATGCTGCTGCTAGAGACACTTGTGCCATCTTTCAGGTGGACAAAGACTACTCCTGAGCACAGAGTATAACCTGCACCAGGGGAGCTTGCTCGTGAGAGTCTATCCAGCCTCCCCAACCTCAGCTGGTATTTCTGGAATCTGTCCACATCACCATTTTACTGCCTTAGAAGTGGCACACTTCTCCACAGGGGAAATATCTTGATAACATGCCATTCATCCACATGATCTGACTTGGTTCTAGAGCCTAGGGAGTTTGCACTAAGATGAAACAGTTTTTCCAAGAGACCAAAAGTTAGCCAGGTCCATTTTCTCCCATACTCAGAAACGAACACCTGATTTAACAACAAACAGGACACACTTTTGTTCCAAAACATTATCACTTGGTGTGTGCAAGTGTTACCTGTGCAAGAAGTCAGGAGCTTTGTTTAGCAGAGTGTAGTACTGTCTCACGAACTCCCGCCCTACGAGCAGGGGACTTGGCTTCTCCATCACCATTTCTTTGGTACTCAGTGTCAAACGCTGTAATTGAAAATATTCATGTTAGTTTGAAGGCACCTCAATGTATTCACAATTTCCCCATAACAGGATAAACACTGTGATATTAGAATTGAAGCAATTATGCATACAGGAACTTAATTTACTAGAAAATACTCAAGCAGTTCAGGACTCCCTCTCCCACCTCTTTTGACTAAGTAAGAAAATTTCAGTCAATTCCTGTATTACCTTGATGAAAAGGGAACAGTGGACACCAAGTCCCTTACAGAACAGGTGCTTTGAAAAACATAAAAAACCACCCCGAAACAAAGTACAAAAACCCTGTTAAAAATCAATTGCACCATTTATTTATCCCTTTGACAGACAAATATTTTAAAAACCCAGTTCAACAGCCCAGCAAAGCAAACAGGCAGCGTCTTAAGGCAGCCGGAACCTCTGCTTCAAAAGGTTACTGCCACATCTGTAGGATGAAGATGGGAGCAGCAGTATGAAATGACCGTGGGGGCTGGAGCCACATTCCATGAATCCGGGAAGGGAAATCTCAGTGCCTCAGAGATGACCAAAGTCTTGGGTACGAGCTGTCCAACCTAACTGCATTTCACTTTTATCATAGAATCATCTAAGCTGGAAAGGACTTCCAGGGTCACCTGCAATGCTCCTACCTATCCATACTGTCCTGCAGATCAACCATGTCACAAAATAGTCCTCAGTACTCTAAAAGACTTTTGGATGGCTTGCCAGCACCCAACATGATGCTTTTGCCAGCTTGCTTATGACTACCAGTGTCCATGATCATGAAATTCCCTCCACCTACTTTCTCTCTCCTAAAATTAATGTGCAGGCAAGGCAACAGGCAAAGAAGACCAAGTTAGAAATTCAAGTTTCCAACTTGGGAGATAATTCTAGAGTAAAATTCTTGTTTTTTTACCAGAATAACCTTAACCCATCAATCTAAACCAAAGGCCAAACAAAAGGCTGTCTGCAATCAAGCCAGACAGCACATAAAGCATATGAAGCAGAACTGGGAGATGAACCTCAGCTTAAGAATGGCCGGCAGTAAAGGTAGAACACACACAGGAACAGTCCCATGAACACATCAGATCTGGCATCATAACAGACCTCCAAAGAAAAAAAAGCCCACATACTTGGCTTGAACAGTTTATACTTCACAGTCAACCAAAATTATTTATCTCAAGCCAGCAATCCACACCATAGGACAGTGCTCCCCAATGCAGTTAGTCAGGAATCACACCTGAAATTACAGTCTCAAAAATGTGCAGGTAAGGCAGAAGGCAAAGCTTGAAACACAAGTCTTGAGCCTGGAGAAAAGAAATCAGCAAACCTCTGATAGGGTTATCCAAAACCCTATCATAATACAGGATTTTTAAACAAACCCTTTGATAGAACCCACCAAGACTCTGTAACACCGTATTAGCTTTGCCTCACAGGAAGCCTCAGAGGAAGTACTCAGGGTAATGAGACACTAAACCAAATGTCAATACTAAGGGACATGAAAGGTTTGTGCCCTGTGCATGTTCAAAGAGGGAGCAAAGGAAAGAAAACAAAATACGAGCAATTCGAGGATTTCTCCAACACAACTCACACTACAGCCAGCAATGGCAAGCACAGGAAATTGTACTTAGAAACTAGCCTTATAAGAAGAAGGACACCTCAGTTTCTCCAGGTGAGACTATCCTTTTGTTTTTGTTCCACTGCCTCACAAGCAGATCAGAAACACAAAAACGGTGACAGGATCTTCACCATGAGCACTTGGGAGAATACACAAGGATGGAGCCTCATTAGGATTTTTTAAAAGAACCTGTTAAAAAGCAGACGACAGCCACCCCACATTCTTAAGAATATAGCAATAAGCAAAGTATGCTTGTTAACAAATTGCTGGCATACCTCAATGAACACTGAAAATGCCTCTGGGTACAAAACATAATAATCTGTGACAAGTCATTACACTACAGGAGATCTGTATCACTCTACATCTTTCCTTCATTGGAAGCTGTCCTATTTCCTCACACAGAGAACCGTGCACTTCTTCCATATTCCAAGCGACAGCATAATTGATTTACACTGCACCATCACATAATTTTAGAGGATGTCTTAGTACAATTCTTCACCTGTCTCAGTATTATTTCCTTTCATTATTTCTTCAAAGATCTCAGTAGGGATAGGAGAGCCTTAATGAACTGTTCAGGTCTCCCAGGTCATTAAAAGGCAATAAAAACTAGAGGTACTCCTTGCTAGCAACACGGGTGCCATGAAAGCAGGTTTTCAAAAGATTAGAATCTCCACATGTCCCAATTAATACAGCACTCCCTAAAGTCAAGGACCTGAGCCTTAGCAGGCCCAAGGGTTTTGGAGGTAAAGACACCGGTGAAATTTATGCCAAAAGTCAGGGCATGAACACCAACAATTTCAACAGGCCAAATTTACAAACAGTATCTCCATGACTTAACAAGGGAAGCCCCATCGATATCCATACTCCAAACGCTCTATTTCCAGTTTCCATCTGTACACACTCAAGAGTCAGTGAGTAACAAACTTAGAAAGAAGAATCTGCATGCTCTACACAGCTGAATGAAATGAGCCATATTCTTAGATCAGCCCGAGCAGCCACTGAGAAAGGTCTTAATGAGAACTTATGGCTGGAGGCACCCGTGTACACACTAGCCAGAAACAAAATACTGCTGTTAGTCTGAGATCCCAGCACTGAGGTGGCAAACACCAGAAATGAAATACACTTATCTGCTGGCTTCTTTATTTAATTTTAAAAATATCCCTTCACCATGAATGGACAGGGTAACAGGAACAGCCATGCAGCTGCTGCTCATCCACAGGCACTCCTACCTACATCTAGCTGATAACAACAAGATCTGATTTCCCCCTTTCCCACTACTTCCCATCCCTCTGTTACCAGGAAGGCACACTGGATTCCTCGTGCTTCCATCAGCCAAGGAGAACCAGGAGCCACACAAAATACTTTGCAGTACACACGCTACCTGAAGGTCACAATGCAACACGGATTCTTTCTTCCCAAGAGAAGATTCAGAGGTGAGGAGCCCAATCCCAAAACTGAAGAACACGCACGTGTGCCAGTGCAATACTCCTTGCAACTTCAACCCGTGCAACTCAAGTTTGTAACGCCAACTTCAGCCCACAGGTGTGATTTCTTTCAAGAGAACAAAAACAATGAGACAACTGGCTCAGAAAGGAATTATTGTTTTTGCTGGCAAAAATAAGCAAAAGAACAAAAGCAGAAAAGATAATTTCCTTCCAAGTGCAACTGCACAGTACTGAAATTCACCTAACGCCTTCAGATGGCCACCACAAATAAAGCAAGAAGTCAGCCTTTGCAACAAGGCAAAACTGAGGGCTAACAGGATGAGGTACAGCCCACATGGAGACAATTGTGCTGAACTCCCTGAGAATCAACTGCAACCATTTCTCAAGTCCACACTCCAATAAGAGCATGCACAATCATTCAGCCTGTAATCATCTATATGCACAAAACTTCATTAAGCTGTGTTTGTCCCTCCTTCAACTGAATGAAAAAAACCCCAAAAAACCGAAACACCAAACCCCAAATCACCATCCATCAGTTTGCACAAGAGGGCAGGAGCAATTTGTTTCTGAAGAAGTAATGAAGACTGCTACGTGTCGAGTAGGGAAATGTTCCCTGGCACTCATTTTGTTCAATAAGCAGCTCTGACATTAGCAAAACTTTTCCCCCTATTATATACATAAGCATTATTATTATCATTATCATTATTATTATTAATTTCCTTTGCCCTGTAGAAAGCAGACATATGACTCATCATCTGTGACAAAACACTTACCTAAGGCCATGACTGAGCTACAGAATGGTGGCTCAATGCTCAAATTTAGGTATTCAGAAAATAAACTTTGGCACAAAGTCTTTGGGTGTGCCCAAAGAGGTATCCCAAAGCCACTTTCATCCTGTTTTAAGACAGACCAACAACAGTGATGTTGCTTGGACGTTTCATCAGGTCTACTTGGGGAAAAAAGAACTCCCAAAAACCCAATAACAAAAAAAAACCCCACAAACCCCCCCAACCAACCAAAAAAAAAAAAAAAAACCAACAGAAAAAGGCTGAAGTGAATTCTGAAAGCAGCTGAAGAAAGCATCACCTGAACCTGAACATAACCTTCATCAAGAAGTATTTCTAAGCTTTGCAAGGGAGCTGTGGGCCTCACCAGTTGTGTTAATAAAAAATTAAAAGTAAATAAAATTTTGTTTTGTTGACAAGCAGATTTCATCCTCCGAACAATTCATCCATAGAACAATATGTCCATAATTAAAGACACACAGACATCAAGCTATAATTTTATATAAATCTGCAACAGCATGGCTTGGTGGTACATCCACAAGTTTGCAACTCCTGTCCAAGTTGCTAATCAGAATTGAATACACCACCTAAAATGAAAATAAATTGAAGAAAAATGATCTTGCAAATCAGGAAGATGTTCCCCACACAGGAGGCACACTAAAAAAAGCCACAGGGGACACAGTGCCACTTCCCATAGCACTGGAGCTGAAGGAAAACAGAAGGAGCAGCTCTCACAACCTTGGACTGGTTTCTCCTGAACTCAGATAATCACTTATAAACTGTACTTACTGAAGACAAGCAAAAAATAATGCCTTATAGATCATGTATTCCTCCTACAGTCCCAAGTGCCACTCTGAGATGCCCCCACTGCTACACATCGTGAGCACCCACACCTCGAATAAAGCCAAAAATCTAAACTGATGGCCCAGCAGGCCCAAGGCAGGGCACCTGGAGCACAGTCCTGTAGAGGAAAGTCAAAGCAACACTAACTGCAAGGAAAAAAGTCCTGAAAGGGCAATCAAAAGTCCCAAACAACATTCCAGTACGGACGGTACCCTCTCTCTGTCATGCTCTGCGAAGTCAGTACTCGCAGCATCCTCCATCTGCAGCAAGGACCTGCAGCAACTGTGTGTGATATACCAGAATCCCATTCCTTTATGATCTCCTTCACCTATGTGCTACATTCCCAAGTGGCTGAACTCGAAGGCAGATCTCTCAAACCAAGCTCTCCTGAGAGGTCGGTTTGGTTTTGGTTTGTGGTTGGGGTTTTTTGGGAGGAGTTTAACAGCACCCTGTTCCTTAGGCACAGTGCTGCCGTAGGGAATGATCCCCCGGGCAGTTCACCCATGCAGTCCAGAAGGGCCAGCACACATCCCAAGTGCAAAAACAACAGCGACCTGCTCTGGGGGAGCTGCTCCACCTCTGTGCCATCACCCAAGACCCTGTTCAGTGCCTCTTTCCCTGTGTCCAACACTTACATCTCTCAGTCTGACCTATTCATCTTCCCATGTTACTTGAGTTGCTACACAGTTCATTTTTGCTAAATGCTCCCAAAATCAGTGACATTCCATGCCACAACTACAACAGCAGAAGACTCAAATCCAACACTGTGTCTTTAGATACAGTGGTTCCTCACTGTATTTTCAGTGCTGTGAAATAATCTTAAGCGTGAGAATAGATGCTTAATTTGAATCCCCAGCTACACAAAGGAAAACATTCATATGGACATTGGCAGCTAAGTGGATGATGGACATTTGGTCTCCTCTTCAGTTTCAGCTGGTTTTCACAGAAAAGATTTTACTCTCCCAATGAAAACATCATCTGATACAGATCCTAACTTCACACAGCAAGCCCACACCTGCCAAGCAGGCTATTCCAAGAACAGTTCCAATGGCAAACCAAGATTATGTTTCTGACATCCAAGCAAACAGGGTTCACAAGAAGGAATCCTTAAGAATGACAAGCTTTCCTAGGGCAAGTATGGCCCTGTACCCACAATCACAATGGACACAGAATGCCCCCGGAATGATAAACCAACTCCAGAATTAAAGCAACACCAGTTTGTTGGCAACCACAACTTCTCAGCTCAGAACACAAGTTGATAAATCCATACTCGCTTGCAGCACTACAGCAACAGAGCCATATTACATTCAGAAACCTGGGTATGGATTGCTATAATTTCCCCTACTGATACAACTTCAAAAGTACCTTGGGCATCTTTACATTAGCCCACTGAACATGAAGCATCTAGAACATACAGAAGGCTTGGGAAAGCAGGAAAGCCGTAATATCTGCATGAGTAAGAGTTTCTGGATTAAATTCAACGATAATCTCGTATCATCTCGTTCTCTCCTGTGATAGTTCTTTCCTGCTGTGGTACCTGGCTCCAAGCTCAAGATATAGGCTTGCCCAGCTACCCAAGGGATCAAAGATTTGTACTGGAGATGCTCCTGGGCACCCACACTGGAACTGCAGTGACCTCCGAGGTGAAGGGAACCAGAAGCCTGAGAACACCATGAGCTCAACTCAGGTGACAAACGACAGCAGCCCACAGAAGATCTACTCGAGGCATCCAGCTCTGCAAAACAAAAGGTACCCACAACAATTTCTGCGCTATCACTCCGTGTGCAGACAGAGCAGCCCACGTTGTGACTGGGAAAAGGGGAAGCGCAGAAAGGTGAGGTCTGCAGAGCTGGGGCAGCCCTTACAGCCAGGATGCCACGGCCGTAATAACTTGCAGGGGAGCAGAGGGGCCCGCGGTGCCGAGGACGGGCAGCTACGGGAGCTTCAGCAGCACGGCCGAGGCCGGCGGAGCGGCACCGCGCACACGCCGAAATCCCCGCACAGCCCTCGATCCGTGAGGGGAGCCGGGAAGCGGCGGGCGCAAGGCCCAGCACCGCAGCCAGTACCGAGCAACGCGGGGCTTGGGGGCGCTTTTCCCCGGCCTCCCCG
>JAHLSL010000078.1:3772246-3867143 GCA_025920805.1 Petroica traversi | reverse complement strand
CTGGGCTGCCGGCTGTACCGCTGCCGCTGACAGGCCCGGGTGGTGGCCGGTCCTGCTCGAGGCCGGCAGCTGCCGGCTGGAGCGGGGAAGGAGCGGCTCTCCTGGGTGGGTCCTGACCTCAGGCCGTGTGTTGGGCGTCTCCCCGGCTTGCTAGTTTATCCCGTGTGTTGTACGTACCCTTCCAGATCCAGAAGCTGTGTGACCGAGTGGCTTCGTCCACGTTACTGGACGACCGCAGGGATGCTGTACGTGCTCTCAAGTCCTTATCCAAGGTAAGGAGCCAACTTCCTGAGCAGCGGCGTGAATTTGAAGTTGCTTTGCCGGGTAGTGCCGAAAAGGCTTTGTTCGGTGTTCGGGCTCGAGCAGTAACCCCTTGTCTCTTCTCGGAACAGAAATACCGGTTGGAGGTCGGCATACAAGCCATGGAACACCTCATCCACGTTCTCCAGACAGACCGGTAAGCGTCCTGCTGCCGCTTTGGGCTTCTGCCCCGGCCCTGCTCCGCTGCTGACACAACAAATGCACACCCCCTGCCCTGCACTGACAAAGCTGGAAAGGCAGCTGGGTTTCTGGCAGCTCCACTGCCACCTTGGCTTTTTGTGCTGGTAAATGTCCTCAGAGCCTTTTCAGAGGTAAAAAGAGCAGAGTTCCATCCAGAAAACCAGGATGAGGGGCAGAAAGACAAGCTCTAGAGTGAAGGTACTACCAAGGTGTTTCTTAATGCTTCTCAGGGGCCTCTTTCCACTTGTAGGAAAGTGAGTCCAGGTGAATCATGTTAACTAAATAAACGGTTTGAAATATCCCAGATCAACCTGTTATTGGGCAAAAGGTGAGTTAGACAGAATTAAGAGGAAAAGAATGAAGTCAGCAGGTGTGTGTTGAAAAACAAGTTGGGGTCAGGACTCCAGGGCTGCTGCTAAGATAGGTGGCACAGGTCTGGGTGCTCTATGTGGGCTAGAATATGATAGTTACACAATCGAATGCTTGGAATATCTTTGTTATCCATCCTTGCTGTACCTGATAGTACCCACACGTCGTTCCATGGAACCCGTTTGCAGTCCTTGGATTTAAGCTTCAAATACTGCACAGACTTGGTGTTTAGGTAGGCAAATATATGGGAATAGTCATTGTCTGGATTTGAAGATCAAACCAAGAAACTTATGTAAGACACTCATAAGGCTATGGAATACTTAGATGTGCATGCACTGGAAGGAGGAGCATGTCCTTTGATGCGAGTATTAGGAAAGCTGCAGTTCAGACTCTAGAAGGAGGCCTCCTGCTCCAGTTATGGATATAGGACATGAAATCCTTCAGTGCTCAGCCCAAGGCTGCTGGTTGAGGCCTTTCTTGCCTGGCCAGTTATGCCAGCTGGGAAGAAGGTGTGAGGCTGCTGTCTAGGCAGGTCCATGTTACTCCTATTCTGTGGGCTGGGTAGTTAAAATTGGATGTCTGACCTGGTGCACACGGTGAAAGGGAAGGTTATAGGAGCAACTGTCTCAGATGTGAAGGTGAAGCCCTTTAAAAATCTGGGTTAAGGAGCCTACTTTCATCCACTTATCTGCTCTGAGGGCAGATTTGAACTTTGAGAAGGGAGGTGGGGCTCTACTGATCCAGTTCAGAAGGCAACCTGAAGCCTTTAGGGCACTTCAGGCTTTCAGTGCTTTTTGGGCCCCAGTTTATCCTTCTGAATTTATGTGTGGTGGGGTTCTGCGTACATGTCTCATGTAACTCAGGGTGCAGTTAAAAAAAATAGATGCAAGGGGGTTTTTTTTGTGTTTCCAGCTGAAGAAATGCTGGTTTTGAGGTGTTGCTAGAGTCATTTGCTATTGCATGTTTGGTGGGCCAGCACATCAGCTGGGCCAAATGTTGGGTTCCCTGGCTTCTTGGAGAGAGAGTTGTAGTCCCTGTGTGTGGTCAGTGCAGGTGTTACGGGTGTTGGAGTTTGTGTTACTGTTTGGTGTCAGTAATGGTAGAGGTGAGGCTCTGGGGACTCTCCAGTGGAAATTAAAACCAGTTGAACTGATTAAGTGGTTGATAAAGGTTCAGCTGCCCCCAGAGCCCAGTGTGATGGATATATTGAACTGGGAGGCTGCTGGTGTGACACAGGCTGCTCTTTGCTGTGTGCCCACAGGTCTGATCTTTGGACCTTTCCAGTGTCCACCTGAAGTGCCCTGGAGCTTTGTTCAGAAATGGAAAAGGGTCTTTTCCACCTGCTAATTTTTTTTTTGCACTGCAGCTGCTTAAGAAGAGAAGTTAATGATTGGCTGAAGTTGTCTTCTCATATGTCACTGTGTTAACGTAAATCATGCACATGTGCTGGCCTGTGGCCCACTGACTGTGTTGCCGTGAAATTTAAGATGACAGCATGTTTAATTTGAGTAGAAAAATGTAAGTGCTGTCTGTGTCCAGTTCTCATTTCCTTGCATCCTGAGGTCTTCCTTCCTTACAGCCTTTACCCTGGAACAACAACATGGCATGTAACACGTGGAAGACATCATTCCTCTTGTTAAACAGTTCACTTGTAGCTTGCCTGAAGCTCTGTCTCCTGCTCAGGTGCTTAAAACTTGTTCTATTGAGAACTGATTTCTTTACTCTAAGTTTTCCAGTTCTGTGAAGTGAAGTCCTGGACCCTGAGTCAGCTTTCACATTTTCCAGACTTACATTCTCCAGAATTCTTATGCCATGTGTTTATTTTGTAATATGAGGTAGTGATCTGATAGAGGACTTCTACTGACTTGTTGTTGAGGTGTGGCTAGATCCCACCAGGGCTTATTTTGGAAAAATTTGGCATTTCACTGTAGAATTGGGCAATACCACTTAAGCGTTGGTGTGAGAAAAGGCACTGGAGTGAGAAGTTAACTTGATCCTTAACTGCTTTGTTTCTACATATATTAAAAGGTTTTTTAATTTCAGTGTGACCAGTGAAAGAGTTTGGAGCTTAATATGGGGACCTAAGAGATGGCCTGTTTTTTCCCTAAGGCACAAAGCTCTGCTGTGCATGTGCAGCACAGTCAATGCACAGGTGCCTTCACATCCGCATGGTTCTGCTCTGCTGTTGTTTGTGAGCCCAGGGTGCCCTAACATCAGGGTTTTAATGCTGTGGAAAATCACCCCTAGCACAAGCAGGTTGGCTGAGGTGGCTTGTGCTGGATTGTTGCATTGCACAAAGGTTGCCTCTTAATGATGCCAGAGAAGTCTTCTTTCTGGGCTGGTTTTTACTCTAGAGTAAAAGCTGGACACCTTCAGCCTGAGCAGAATGATCAGTGGGAAGTGCTGAAGAGCAGATGGTGGCAAGGCACTGAACAGAACATCATTGTTTTCTAATGTCTTACCTATCGACCAGAGAAACAAGGCCTGCTTTTAACCACGTGTACATTACATTTGCTTATTCTTTTGGAGCTGCTCTAATTTCCTTAACAAGCTGTAGCCTTGCTTTTCAAGTTCCCAGCAAATAATTTGTATGCTTTTAGATGTGGAATTGTTTCATTCCTATGAAAAGGAAAGCACAGACTTTGTAGTGATGCCGGAATGACTTTTGTCTTTTCTTTATATACCTTTTACACAGTTCTCTGTATCCACAAATATTAGCATGCACACTTGTAACCCTTTACTTAGCGTTTTGTAAGTGTTCTGCAGGCCCTGAGACTGAACACCCCAGAGCTGCAGAGCCAGGGAGACCAAACATTCCACTATCTTAGGAACCCAAGGTCTCCGAGCAGGACAGATTCTCTAAACTCGAGCTGAGCCCAGCCCAGCCCCAGCATTGGGCCCCCTTGTTAGATCTGCTGATGTGTAAAGTTTATAACTGGTGTGTGTGATTGATGGGGGTGCATTTGCCACGCTGTCACCTGGGTGAAGCGGATGCATCAAACAGGATCCTGATTAAAATACTGAGGTAAAGACCCCAACCCTCTAACCGTGTCTGGCTTCATTTTCATAACACCAGGAAAAAGGCATCAGTAGTAGTGTGTTGAAGGACTAAAGCAACAGTAAAGGGAGAGCATAAGCAGGCTGGAGATGTGATCATACCTGCTGATGACACTGCTTCCATGGACTGAAAAGTTAGGTGGTTGTTCAGGCCTTTGCTCTGAACCAGCCTGGCAGCCTCATGAGATGCAAATTTAACTTTGGTGTGGAGGCTTTATTTGGAATGCCTTGGAAATCAGTGAGGGTAAATACTGAGAAGCTGGAGTGAGAGATCTGGTTTTGACAGTCTTCTTTTTAGCTGCTTGATAAAGTCATGGAAGTGTTGTGAGGTGTGTCCTTCTGCATTTGGATACACTTTTCTCTGTTATTTTAGGGTTGTTTTTTTTTTTTTTTTTCCCAGCAGTGCTTTCATTCTATTTTGGTTTAAGAGCAACAAAGCAAATACTAGAAATAGTTATATTCTGCCCCATAAACTCTTGTGCTGTGTTTTGATTGTAGCTTAGGGTTTACAGATGGTTCAGCCTTGGTAATGCAGAAGAGGCTGAGAGAAGAGGCTCCTGAGAGAAGAGGCTCGTGTGGGCAGGTGAACTAATGGTTTGGGGTTAACAAGGCTTCCCTGCAGCTTCCTGGGGGTGCTGGAGTTCAAAACCTTGTAGTGATTAGGTTGAGTGGGTTTGGTGACATGGGCTGTTTGTGAGAACCCACAGCTGCTGCAGCGTTCCCCTGGAGCTCCAGTTTTGGCTCTGGTGCTGACAGTGTAGCAGGGAGGGTCTCACCTGGGAAATGCTGAAGCTTGTCTGCAGCTTCCTTGGGTGGTCTTCTGGCAAGTCTGAAGCATTCCCAGAGATTTCTGGTGATATAGAAGCAGGTTGGAGGGAGTGACTCAGAAAATTAAATGCACATCTACAGTGAAGGATCCTGTGGTCACCTGGTTTCACCAGACTTCCCGTGGCTCACCTGAGGGAATGGAACTGGGAAAAGGAGCTTGACTCTTCAGGGAGCAGCCAGCTCATGGTTATGTGATGCTGCAATAAATCTGTGCTTCTTACTTGGCTTAGTGCTGCAAAGGGAACTGCCTGGGCAGAAGAGCAATGTTGTAAGAGTAGTTGGAAATAAGTAAATAAAGAAAAGTGGTTCTTTCATTTGCAGTTCAGATTCGGAAATAATTGGCTATGCTTTGGACACACTCTACAATGTAATATCGAATGACCTAGAAGAGGAGGAGCAAGGTAAGCACTTGGTAGTAATAGTTGTATTAACTGTGGGGTTGCTTTCCTTGGTGCTTTGTTCCAATTATCAATTGTAATACTAAAAGACTAAAAGTCAATTGTGATTTACTAATGCTTACCTAGGCTTGCGTTGTTACTGTATGTAGCTCTTAGGACAGTGCTAAAGATCTTGTATGCAGCTTGCATTAAAGTAACACTGGATCTCTTGCTTATTAATTTTAAAAACTTTGTGAACAGGAGCCAGGGTGGAATGGGGAAACCTTTTTTCCTAGTGTATAAACCAAGAATCAAATCCTTCTTTGCTGTTGGGGAAAGGCTAGTTCTAGTGTTACTGTCAAATGAGACATTACCAGCTCACGATCAAAAAAGGATGCTGAAATGTAAAGTCTCAGGTACCTGTGATTAGGTGCCACATATAAGAGTGAAAGCCTTTTTCAATCCTGCTGTGGCAGTGAAGAAAGAGGTTTACAAAGCTTCTACTTGTCTTTTTACAGCTGGTCTGTGATAATCCATGCCACTCCTACCTGTTTAATTTTTGAAGGCCATTAAACGGGTCTGAAAAGCCAATGAATGTTATATTAAGCCATGTTTCAAATTGTGCTTGGCTTACTTGGCTTTCTTTTCCATGTTCCTCCAGTTCCCCATATTGATTAAAAACGTTTAGAACAAGATCAGAGTTTTATAGTGCTGGTGAATTCATGTTTGTGGTAGAGGCCTTGATTATAGACTGGCAAAAATGTTGGCAAGCTTTTCAAAAGAGCAAAGAGTTGTCCAGCTGGACTTGTGTGTGAGAGATGACCAGGACTGTAAGGGTTATGGGATGCTTCAGTTTAACCCCTTCCATAAGAACTGCCCGCAGGAGTGCAGCTGCTGTAGGAAGCTGGGATGGCTGCTTTGGAAACCTGAGCTTATGCTGTAATTGGTTGTGCTGTGTGGAAAGCTGTTCAACTTGTAAACCTGTCTCTTGTTTCTTTTTATTTTATCTGCACTGACAGATGACTCTGAAGGTAAAGGAACCTTTACTTATATAAATGTGGCACTTTGTTTTAGCCCTAGTTGCTATTCCTGCCGGTAACACTTGCTGCCATTTAAAAAGGACACTGTAAAAGCTTGCACTGGAGCTCAGGGAAGGCATTTTGCCTTCTGCTCTATCCTTACCCCCTGGAATTCCAGTGTGTTTCCAATTTGATTTCTCCTATGATTGGCATGTTGAATGCCATCAGGTCCCCAGGGACTGCAGTAAAGGTGAATTCTTGATAAGGATGTCTAAGGTGTGCAGCCCCAAACTGTTTTAAGGGGCCAAAGTTTGTGAACAGAGTTTCTGTTTGCAAGAAGTCCTGAAACTGGACACCAATGCATGAGCTGCACGTAATCATCCTTCACAGTGTCTCTTTTAAGCAATGCATGTTAAAATGCAGTGTTCACTTCTACCCTTGGGTACCACTAATGCTTTGCATGTTCTCTTTTTGAAACTTAGTTTATTTTTTTTAAACTAATTTCTAGTTTGCAGTGCTGCTTGGTAGGGGATTGCTAAGAGCTGATCTTACCAGATGGAAGCTGTTGGCTTGATTTTACATAGCCCTGGGAATGTGTAGATTTAAGGAACCATTATGGGTACAAGGGTGGTTGCAAGATCTCTGGTGTAAGTGGAAAATACAGCTTCCCTTTGCCTGTGTGGGTTTTTTTGTTGTTTTTTTTTTTGTTGTTTTTTTGTTAAACCTAGTAGAAGAAATACTTGAAAAGAAAAACTGTGATTTGGCCCTTTCATAGAAGAATACTGGGCTAGAGTAAAAAAAAACAACTGCAACCTGAGAGGAGCTGTGCAAGTTGTGTTTACAGCCCAGGTTTTGCCTTAGCCCCTGGAAATTGTGCAAGGGCAACAGTTGGCATCAAGAGTTAAAACACTTGATATTTGTAGCTGAGGGTGGGACAGGATGCTCAGCCACAGCTCATGGAAAATGAAAGTGAAATATTTTGTCTTAATTTTGAAAGTAAAATGTTGAGGTTTTTTGGGCTCTCTCTCCTTGGCCTGTGGCCAGCTACAGGATGTGCAATATGTGTGTGATTGATTCCCAGCTGAGTTGTCTCTTATTCTACAGCAGCAAGTGCAGAAGCTGAATTTGTGTGAAGTTTTTCATCCTCATTTCTTCATAAATGAAGATATATCAGTTCAGGAATGGCCCAGACTTGATGAGGCCTTCAACTTCAGAGGTCACTGTTGGACTAATGTCCTGCCAGGTGCTACGTGCCTGGGCTAGAGCTATTTTTGCACATAGTCTGTCTTCCCTTTTAACATTTTTTTTTTTGTATTTCATCATTTCTGCAGCTAGAAATTCAGAGCAGAGTGTTGGCTGCTCCTCTGCCCCTTTTGTAAGCTGTGTACTGCTAAGCCTGTTTCCAGGGGGAAATAGAGCTGTATGACATGAGCAATGATCAGCTGCTCTGGTGTCTGGGAGGCCAAACAAAGCTTTTGCTGCCCTGGAAATCTTTCACAAGAAGACCTTACAGGGTGATACCTTGCAGTGAATTGCCATCACCAACAGATTGAATTAAAATGGTATCCTTGGCACCAGACTTGTGTAGTAGTCTTTGGATTTCTCTGTTTTACCATAGCCCAGCAAGGTGCAGTGTGGAGATGGTGCCTGGTCTTTGACCCTTTTGGCAGCTGCTCAGTTGTTAATGGTCATTAGGTTTCCTTGATAAAGGTATAAATCCTGTGCTTCTAGTGAGAGGAAAAAAAAATCCAAGGACTTTCAGCTTTGGTGAGAAATTCACTTGCTTTACTGTTTATTTTCTGTTTATTTCAATTAAAACAAACACCTTCCCTTTGAATTAGAATTGCTCTTGTTCAGTTTTTCAGCTGACATTCCTTAATTATGTCAACCAGTAGTACCTACATGCCACTGTTTTGTGGAACAGTTATATAAATTGTCACTCAGCCTAGAAAAATAGCAGTGGTGCAGAAATGCTGCTTGTATGGGGTTTGGTCATTTTGTGGAATGCTTTTGCATATGTTTTTTGTTCATGCAACAGTAATGCATGAAATAATTATGTAGGAAAATTCATGTGCTAGCCCAATTCTGTCTAACTGTAGAGTGAATAATGGAATGGAACTCAACTCTGGCATGTTTGAAGTCAATTCAGATTCCAGGACTGAGGGATTTTGATGCTTCTCTGTGTGACTCTTCTTTTCCCTTCCTGATATTTAGGTCTTTTTCTATTGCTAAACCCAGTAGAATAATTAAGATATTGGGGCTGCTTAGCTTTAGGTGATTTATATTCCTTACACTTCAAGGATCTTGGTGTGAAATGTACTTTGCTTTTGCCCGTCAGTGTAGGGTACTCCTGGGGGGCTGCTGTATGGGGATGTAGCTGCTCAGATTCAAAAGTTACATTTAGAATAATGTAGGCTTTTTGTTTTGGGAAAAGCTTGTTTTGGTGTTTGTGTGGAAAATAATTCAATTAACATTTATAACTGTGACTCAAAACCTTTTGGTCACCCATGGCCTTATTTTAGTAAGACTAAAAAATCGCAGCTGCTGAAGTTGTTCCAATTGTGTTGTAATATGCTGTTTTTTACTGTTACAGAAGAAAACTCAGCAAAACAAGTTGATGATTTGGGGAGTCAGTTCACAGAGATTTTCATTAAACAGCAAGAAAATGTCACTCTGCTGTTGACTCTGGTGGAGGTGAGTAACTGTGTCATGATTAGGCTGCTGAGAGATGGGTGGTGCTTTACCTGGTGGAGAGAGCCCTGGTTTTGGCCTCCTAATGGCATCAGGGGTGAGGTGTGCCAGGATCCAGTGAAGGTGGGGCTGGAGGTGAGTCAGGACTGACCTGGATGAGCACCAGTGGTGCAGCCTTTAAAGCAGGGCAACATGGAAGGGAACCACAGAACTATTTAGGCTGGAAAACACCTCCAGGATCAGAGACTCCCACTGTTAGCCCAGCACCACCATGTTCCCTGCTAAATTGTGGCCCAAAGTGCCACATCCACATTTCCTGAACCTTTCCGGGGGTGACCTGCCCTGGGCAGTCTTTTGAATGCCCAACCACTTCTACAGTGAAGAAATTCCCCTGAATAGCTAATCTAAACTTGCCCTGGTGCCTCCTGGCCATTTTTTCTCATCCTGTTACTTGAGAAAGGGGTTTAGTTATTTAATTAGAAACAATAAAAATTATTGCTCCCCAAACAGCAGTGGTTGTCCCTTGTGCAAGGATTATTTTTCAGATGATCATTAAATCATCATGAGACAGTTATGTCTGAGATGCAGTTCAAGTGGAAAGGGTGACTGTTTTCGAGCAGCATGATATTTAACTCATTTTCCAATGGTTTTGTTCTCACGGGCTGCCTTTTTACTTACAGCTCTTAAAATTTCTGTTCCCAAACTAAGAATATGATTGTGCTTGAGAGAGAGAACAGTGCAATACTCTGTTATTTTTTTCCTTTCCTTTGTAGCCCAACTTCAGTAAAAAACATGATATTCTACTTTTCCCATATGGAGCCTATGTCATGCTTTGAGCAGTGTTAAGGAACTGTCAGTGTATCTGAGTTGAATACAGAGGAGTTGGTTACTTAATGTGCTTCTTTGCATCCTTTCAGGAATTTGATTTCCATGTTCGTTGGCCTGGGGTGAAGCTACTGACATCTCTCTTAAAGCAGCAAGGGCCTCAAGTGCAGCAGATCATTCTGGTCAGCCCCATGGGTAAGTGCTTGAATCCATTGCTGATCCACTTGGAGCTTGATGCTCAGCATATGTGGCAGAGGCCTAGGGGAGTCTGGAGCAAAATGTTTTAAAGGCCTCCAGCATGAGAAAGCTGCCCCCTCGCATGGTTTTCTTTTTTTTAAAACATGTTTCTTGCAGGTGTTTCCCGCCTCATGGATTTGCTGGCAGACTCCAGGGAGGTGATCCGCAATGATGTAAGTACAGAGGTTCTGTGCCTTCCTCTGTATCCATGTGTGGAGGCCTGAGGAACAGGTGCCTGCTATCCCTGGGGGTGTAGGGGTGCTGAGTTGCAGGGCATGAGGAGTGTGTGCCTGTGATCCTGGCTGAGGATTATGCTGCTGATTCAGCATCCTCCCAAGAGCTGTCACTTGTGTAAAACAATGGAATTCTATTAAAACCCACGTTTGATTTTTTTTTTTTCTTTTCTCTCCCACCTGTCAAGGGAGTCCTGTTGTTGCAGCAATTGACCAAAAGTAATGCAGCCATACAGAAGATTGTTGCCTTTGAAAATGCCTTTGAGAGACTTCTGGATATCATAACAGAGGAAGGAAACAGCGATGGAGGTACAGTGCAGTCTAAGACTAGACTTAGCCTTGTGCTTCTGCAGCTCTGAGCTGATGTTTCCAGGCCTACCTTAGTGGGTGGTTGGAGCTCAGCCAGTGGGTGAAAGGATCACAGTTTATAGACTGGTTGTAACAAAATAAGCAAAGCCTGAGTGACTCAATAGCTGTGTTTCAGTGTCTTTGAAAAATTGGGGTACTCAGTTAAAACATGAAGTCACTCCTCTGAGCATGAGTTGGTGAGTTCTTGCTTGACCTAGGCCTGTGCTTGTGTGTCCTTGAAATGGCAGTGTCAGATGTGTGTGCTGCATTTGTCACTTACTGAGTTAAGCATCTGCATTCCTGCCAGGAGATGCTTGGAGTGGCTGGAAGTAACAGCTTGCCGAGCTCCTTCAGCTGCACCAACAATTTGTGTTTTCTGGTCAGTTCCTTGACGAGTCAGTCACCTGTTGGGAGGGGAAAAGAATTGTAAAAAGGAGCAAAAAACTATGCAGCAGTTGAGGGCTTTTTTCCTAGCAATACATAATTGCGTTTATGGTCTGCTTCAGTAGCATGATAGGTTGCTGTTCTGTGACCTTTCTGTGGGCTGCAGGAGCTGTTAATGCTTCTCTCCCAGCTAGATTATTCCAGGTATGTTGGCATGGAAATACTCAGCAAACCTTTGATTTAAAGCTGCTATTTCTAGGCAGGTAATATTTTTAGGAGACTTGTTATGTAAATTCCTAGGTGCTAAGACTTGTCTGCTTTCTCCCTTGCTACTTATCTGTTCCTCTGATAGGCTGAGCCTTTATCTGAGTGTAATTCAAAAACTAAAAAGTAGCTTTGAAATGAGTTGAAGATGGTAGTCAGTGATTGAAGAGAATGAATATGTGAGCCAGGAAGAGCTGCTGCCTCAGAATCCCAATGCAGTTCAGGAGGAACTTCATCTGAGTGCATTTGGTAGGGATGATGTAGTCTGATTCTGGAACAGGTGAACTTCAGGACACAAAGTGATGGTGAGGTTTTGCTGGCAGTTTTTCCCATTTACTCAGCTGATACGAGCTGAATATGCTTTGGAAATTTGCTTTGGACTTGTGGGAGAAAAACAGCCATGGTTTCACAAGGTTCATAGTTATTAATCCAAGCTTAATGTGTGTTAAGAGTGAAGAGCTCAGAAATGCGTGCTCTGTTCCATCTAGAACACCCTCAGTGTGTGCAAGCTCATTTGTTTCCATGTGGCATGGAATTTTCATTTTGATTCACTTTGTGATGCTTTGTTTCCTCAGGCATAGTGGTGGAAGACTGTCTCCTGCTGTTGCAAAACTTGTTGAAGAACAATAATTCCAATCAGAATTTCTTCAAGGAAGGTTCATACATTCAGCGTATGAAGCCTTGGTTTGAGGTTGGAGATGACAACTGTGGGTGGTCTGCACAGAAAGTAACGAATCTTCACCTGATGCTGCAGGTAAAATGCTGTTACAGCTCCTAATTACCGATGCCAGCTCTTTGTCAGCTCTTGTGCAGTGGAAGGTGTCACGTAGCAACTGTGAAATCCGTTTTTTTTGGCTCAGAATTAGCTACCAGTGCTCATGAGCTGTGCTGCTTGCAGCACAAACCCTGTCAGAGCTGAATCTGTGATGGCTGGCATGTTGCATAACGTGATGTCACCTGAGATGTAACAGATTTAAACTAAAAACATAGCTAGGGGTGTTCTATGTAAAGCATCCCCTGGTATAAAACTGAGGATCAAGCGGCCCTAGGTAGCAATGAGATAAACATTGTGTTCACTGTCCCCGGTCTCCATTTGGAGAAGCAGCTCTCTTTCATAGCAAGACCTCAGGTGTTTGGTGTTGCGTTCAGAAGGTCCCAGGTTCTGCTCACATGGCCGTGTTTCCTTTCCTGTAGCTTGTGCGGGTGCTGGTGTCCCCCACCAACCCTCCTGGTGCCACCAGCAGCTGTCAGAAGGCCATGTTCCACTGTGGGCTCCTACAGCAGCTCTGCACCATCCTCATGGCCACCGGTGTCCCTGCTGATATCCTCACAGAAGTAAGGGGGCAGTGGACGGAGGGCTGGGAGGGATCACAAGGGTGATAACACCAGTCTGCAGGAATAACCAGCTGCTGCAGAGACTGACTGTTTGCTAAGCAACTGTTTCACGTGCCAGGGATGTCAGCTTCCTGAGTGGGCAGCATAAATGGAAGACTTAATTTACATTGTATTCCGCAACCAGAAGGGATTTGGATTTGACTATTTTTTTTTTCCTTTTGATTTCAGCATATGCCTGAGCATCTGAATTGATTGATGACTTGTCCTGGTTTGGGGGTGGGTTTCTTGCTGTTTTTATTTTTTGAGAGAGTCTACAAATACTCTAATCAAATATTCTAATTTGATAGGCTTCCAATGATGAGGGATTTTAACTTCTAGAAAGCCCTGCCAGCAATGTAGGATGAGGGATTTTTTCCCTTGATAAAACCATGTGCTTGAATTGAGTGTGGGCTCCTTTATTCCAGTTCTTGGCTTTCTTAAAAGGTTTCACCTTTTCACTTTTTAAAAATGTCCAGCTTAGCTGTCATTTTGCTGTCAGAGCAAAACTGATCTGGCATATGAAATGAAGCTGGAGGCAACTGAACTTTGTGTCCTTTTGGCCATTGCTCAGCATCTTTCACAGCTGTTAAATGCCTGGATTTCATGCACACTGGTTTTACCTAAGTCTCTGAGCTGAGACTTTGTAAGTGCTTTTCAAAACTGAACGGTCAGGGCAAACTGGAATAATTTTGAGGGATCGAGGTGGTAGACCATGGCTCAGATTTAAACATGGATTTAACTTTCCTCTCTGTCCTTCCCCTAGACAATTAATACTGTATCGGAGGTCATCAGAGGATGCCAGACAAATCAAGACTACTTTGCCTCTGTAAATGCACCTTCTAATCCACCAAGGTGAGGAAGAAAAGGGTTCTAAGTCTGTTAGGTGAAAATGTATTGGTATGGGCAATCCAAAGGTTTTTTTAAATTCCACTCTTGGAGTTATGATCCGGAGTAACAGCTTCAAGTTCATCTGGGGTGTATTGGATACAGCATTAAGGTGTCAGCTGTGTTTGCAGAGATGTGGCACCTGAAAAACAAATCAGCAGTGACTGAGAAATTCCTAGATCGGGATGCGCTGCCACTCTCAGTCAGAGGACAGTCCAGAGAGGATTTAGAGGCAAGGGAGACAGATAATCAATCTTTTTTTCTGTTTATGAATAACTGAAAAACTTTTTCACACCTTGGGTTTTAAATACCCTTGTGTGAAGCAGTAATAGAGGCAGTGGAAGGCCACAATATCTTTCCTAACCCGGGGAATTCATCCATACTAAGTTCCTGCAGCTGTTTTCATTCACAGCTTAGTTCTCAGGGCTTTTTCTTGCTTTCCCAACAGGCCTGCAATTGTAGTGCTGCTCATGTCCATGGTAAACGAGAGGCAGCCGTTCGTGCTGCGCTGTGCCGTTCTCTACTGTTTCCAGTGCTTTCTTTATAAAAACCAAAAAGGACAAGGAGAAATTGTCTCAACGCTCCTGCCATCCACCATTGACGGTAGGCCAGGGCACCATCTCTGCAGTGAGTTCTGAACTACCACCTGTTCAGTGCCCCAGCTGCTGTCCTGTGAAAAATTATTTACCTGCTGTTAAGTGACTGGTCTGGGCAGGGTGATTTGGCTTAGGTCTAACACCTAATTTTTCTGTGATTTAGCTGTGTTGTCCTAAATATTTTGCCAGGCACGTGGCTTGTTTTAACCTCCCTCGTCCCTCTTGGCCCCTCTGGTAGCTACAGGTAACTCTGTGTCGGCGGGGCAGCTGCTCTGCGGGGGCCTCTTCTCCACGGACTCGCTGTCCAACTGGTGTGCTGCCGTGGCCCTGGCCCACGCCCTGCAGGAGAACGCCACGCTCAAGGAGCAGCTGCTGCGGGTGCAGCTGGCCACCAGCATCGGCAACCCGCCCGTGTCGCTGCTGCAGCAGTGCACCAACATCCTCTCCCAGGTACAGCCCGCTCCGGGAGCCCGGGCCGGCACAGGGACCAGGCTCTGGGCCAGCGTCCCTCCTGGGCAGGGCCATTGTGGGGACATGAGTCTTGGCTTGATGAGGGAGGAGGTTTTCTCTTTTGCAGGATGTTTTTTTTAAGCTTGGCTTAAAGTTCCTTTGGGGGGAGGAGAATAGCAACATATCTTGTCTTTTCCATTGGGCTGCAGCTTGGTGCTGCCTGTTCTCAGCTGGCCCCAGAGCATCCAGGCCTTAGACTTGGTTTAAAGAACAAGGCCAGCTGACAGAATCCCCACTCATGTTGGGTTTTTTCGCTGAGGAAGTGCCTGTTTGGTATTTAACCTGCTAACTGGGAACATCATGAAAAAACAGGCTGTCATGTGTTGATGGCTGGCTTTGCTATGGAAAGATAAAACTTTTTTGAGCTTGTTCAACATGTTTATACCTGGCTTTGCAAATGTCACGTGAGTGAAGTTCCTCTCCTGGACCATGCCTCCTTGTGACATTCACTTCTGTTAGAACCGTTCAGGGAAAAAGCCCATGTAGTGGTAAGGAGCTGGTTAACTCTGGTGGAAATTAGACTTTCCTGCAAGTGAAAATAATGGCTGGAATTTTGTAGTTGTTCCTATGACTTTTCACTGGCTTTGGCTAAAAATAGCCAATATTCATTTTCATCCTATCCCTGGCATTTCTGTGTAAGGTAAATTTGAATTAGTAAAAGTGCTGGTGATTCTTCAGCACTACATGATAGAAGGGACTCAGATATGGGGGGATGTTTCTGAAATGTTCCACTTGAAGCTTCTCAAGTAATATGTGTGTA
This sequence comes from Petroica traversi, assembly GCA_025920805.1. Lineage (NCBI taxonomy): Eukaryota > Metazoa > Chordata > Aves > Passeriformes > Petroicidae > Petroica > Petroica traversi. The sequence continues at coordinate 3,851,885 of JAHLSL010000078.1, read as the reverse complement.
ACTTGCAGGGTGATAAGATCGACAGACGGGTATGTATTTTTTGGCACAGCTTGTGCATTTTCCTGCCAAGAGCAGGCCTTTGCCTCTTGTCTGGGGTCTGCTGGGGAGGATTTCTTAACTGCTTTTTGATGTGTTTCCACTTACAGCTTTGTGTTGCAGTGGTTTGGGTTTTCCCTGGCATAACAAACTCTTGGTGCCTCCAGGGGAATCTCTGGCGGTGCTCCCCAAAACTATGGGATATGTATCTTGGGCAACACGGGTGCTTTCTTTCTTGGGGGCCAGTCTAATGGACCATCTGTTCACATAATAGGTGGGATTTCTTGTAAGGAAAACTAAAACTGTTAGTGTTTTCTGAATGGCCTGTAGCCAACAGCTGGTACCATCAGAGGTGGGGATATGCTGCTGATGTCCTACCTGCGAGGAGAAAAACTGTTTTACCTGCTTTCCAGCTTGTCTGCCTAATTGTGAATAGCAGGATCTCATTATGAGCAGGTGATCCCTGAAGAGTTGTTTGATTTCCAGGCTGTTACTTAAAACACATACTTAAACCAAGCATGAAAAACGAATTTCTGCTGTGGAATTGTTGTGTTGATCACAGCTGTTCTGAGGGGTGGTGCTGGGTTGTTACCAGCCCTGAACTGTGGAACAGCAGCCATGGTGAGCTGTCATCTGTCAGAGTAGGTGTTTTTTCCATGGTAGGTGTAGAAAATAGCTGATTTTTTAGAGAGGATGTTTTGGGCTGTGTGAAAATCCTTATGCAGAATGCATCAGTTGGACCTCAGAACAGCAAGCAGTGCTTGAGAATAAGTGTGGTTTACAGCTGCAGCTTGCTGCTCAAGTAGAACTACTTCCATGTTTCTCAGGAGGGAAGGGACACTAGTACCAAGATTGGAGAAGGCTGAAGTGTGGCCATGTGCTCTAGGACCACTGCCAGTACAGGGTTTATTCCCAGTGTGCATGGGCTGGCAAATCCTGCTGGGACAATTAGAGCCAGTGTTTGTGAATGGCAGAGGGAACACTTTCCTTGGTTGCCATCTGAATGTTGACTGGTGGAAGAGATGGATGTTTGTCTTAGCTCAGCTGCGCCCGAATGCAGCAGAGACACAATTGATGAGAGTCCATTTGGAGATGAAAACTAATTTTGTCTGCCTAACAAAAATAAAATGCTGCAGTTAGCATTTGCCTTGCTGGCTTACTGTGTATATTGTCTGAACCAAAGGCCACTACAGGATTATTGTTCTTTTACTTAAAATATATTACTATGAACACCTGGCAGTATTTGTCAGCACAGAAGGTCTTGGTGATGCATCTTTTCCAGGGACTCCTTACCTGACTAAATATATACCTTGTTCCTTCTTTTAAAGGGGTTTTGTGTATGTTCCTTCATGTCATCCTTGTATTAAAAATGCAGAACTAACACGTTATGATTTTATATTGGTGCTGATTTGCATCACATTTCACATCTGTGTTGCTTGCTAGTTTGCTCTGAAAACAGTTCAGCACGAATGGTTTGGTCCTTGTTTTATCCAAGCATTAAAGCCGTTCAGTGTAACTAATAAATGGGTGTTTGGAAAGATGTGACTTGTAGTTTATAAAGTAATGTGGAAGTAGGTAAGTTCTGATCCAATACACCTTGGGTTTGTGTTTTAGTCCTTTCTGTGGAAAGGTAGTGATGAAGGTGTTTATTCTTTACAGGGCAGCAAAGTACAGACCAGAGTTGGACTACTGATGTTGCTTTGTACCTGGCTGAGCAACTGCTCCATTGCTGTCACCCACTTCCTTCACAATCCAGCCAATGTTCCTTTTGTATCCTTGACCTGCTTGTGGAGTGGAACCCCTTGCTTAGCCATGACTTGGGTTATTCATGCTCAGGTTAAATGTTTGTCTAGATCAGTTCACAGAGATTCAGCAAAACAGAAAGTGCACTGGGCCGAGAGACAAAATCAGCCTTTTGTTGCCAGTGCTCTGTGTACGCTGACTCATGTGTGAGATGCACATAGGAAAATAGAGTGGAAAACAGTCTCCATCTGCCAGCCAAGTGAGTTTTTAGTGCAACAAGCCTGTTGGTATTTTTAGTGTGAACTAAACTTACAGTCAAGAGTCAAGAAGAATGCTTTGTACTTCTGTTAATTTCTGTGGTTGCTTCTCAGGAAAATATTGATCAAGTACATGAGCACATAAAGCTAAACTGGCATCCTTGTATACTCTGCAGGTGTGCTTTGGAACAAGTAAATCTCTCAGGTTCAACAGACACTACTGAGAAATTTATGGGAAACAACTAATCACTCAAATCCTTCAAGACAGGAGTTAACTTTTCAGGGGTTTTGTCAGCTCTTTTGCCATGCTTGCTAACAAAGCTTGGGTTTGTGTGTAAATAAAAGGGGATGTGTACAGGGAGAAGTTACACGTGTTGTGATGGTGAAATAACTCCAATATCCTTATCGAGAGTTCTAGCTCACCGGGCAGATAGCTGAAAACCTTGGAGAAGAGGAGCAGCTTGTCCAAGGCCTGTGTGCACTTTTGCTTGGCATTTCCATCTACTACAATGACAATTCCCTTGAGAATTACAGGAAGTAAGTATGGTGGAGAAATAACAGGACTGAAGGGAAGGGTTCAGTGAAAGCTTCGAGAGGCTTTTAAGTGGGACAGCAGTGGGGTCAAGACTTGAGATGGATAATAAGAGTTTTGTCTGCAGGACCCACCTTGAGAGAATGATGAGTTCACTTCTTGTCCAGTTGTTGCACTGTCATTGATTTCATTTCTTTGTAGAGAGAAACTGAAGCAGCTGATTGAGAAGAGGATTGGCAGGGAGAACTTCATCGAGAAACTTGGCTTCATCAGCAAACATGAACTTTATTCCAGAGCTGCTCAGAAACCACAGCCTAGTTTCTCCAGCCCAGACCACATGATGTTTGACCATGAATTTACAAAGCTGGTAAAGGAATTGGAAGGTGAGATGTTACACTCTATTCTCTAGTTTTTGTTATAAACTGATGGATGAGCTACCAAACATGCTGTATTACCCTTGAAAGTAGTGTGATGACAATAATGGTAATGGTAATAGCTGTAAGTAATCACATACCCACGGTGCAGTTTAAGTGTTAAATGAAAATACTCTAAATGGATTACCTGTTATTCTTAGGTGAAATTATTATCTATAGGTTGTGTGAGTTATCACACTGGCCAAGAGGTGTTTACCTGGGTTCACACAGAAACTCAAGTATTGAGCACATACAATGGTCACAGAAGCTTTCTTTGTTGAAGTAAATAATCCAGATATTTGCCATTCCTTATTGATAAATTTGAAAAGGTGAATGCTGAAACTCTTGGCTTGTTAGGAAATGGACACTTGCTTTAGTCAGTGCTCCATGGATTCGCATCATTGCTGCCATCCATCTGGTGTCCCATTTATTAATATTGCTCTAAACTTAAATGAGTCTAAAGAAGAAAAACACCTTAAAGCAGCAATGGTAAAGATGTATTTGCCCAAACAGTTTCATCTGCATGTTGCTCTTGCAGTCCTAAGTCTCTCACTTACATGCAGAATGATTTGGGCTGTGGCTGTAGTGGTCACAGTGCAAGTAAAACACAGCTTTTTTGATAGGAAGTACTCAAAACACTCATTCACTTGTCTGAAACAGAGAAGCAGTAAATGTGCAAACTGCAATAAAATCACCTTCCCTATTAAACCTTTGTGACAGTCCCTTTTTTAATGTGCAGGTTGAGTTTGTAATGCAATGAACCCAAACTGTGAGACTGTTTTGAGATCAAAGATGTGAACTGGGCTTTAGCTGACAGAAACTGTTTTTGACAGGTGTCATAAGTAAAGCAATTTACAAGTCCAGTGAGGAAGATAAAAAGGAAGAGGAGGTCAAGAAGACATTGGAACAGCATGACAACATTGTGACTCATTATAAAAAAGTCATTAGAGAGCAGGTAAGAGGGAGCTGGACCATACACATGCCTCTAAAAGCTGTTGAGTTTGTCTTTTGGAGGCACTGTGATGCACTTCGATCCCCCTTGTTACAAAACAAGTAACAAGGAATCTAGCAATGCAGAAATGCTTCTAACAACCCTGATGCCAAGGTTCAACTGAAATGTCAGTGTTTAGGACACCGTTTAAGTTGCTTTTTTTTTTTTTTCCTTGGGCTACATGCTCTTTCCTTGGAGTGTTTCTTTTCCAATGAGGAACCGGAGAACTCGCAGCCCTTCAGAGATACAGTTCTTAGTGTTGTGCCCTCCCTTTGATGACAGATGAAATGGGGCTGAATGAGGAAATGGTTTGTTGGTAAAGTTTGGGTATACCTGCTGGGATTGGACTCTCAAAACCTTTTTCTAGGGGTAGTTAACTTGTGTGATTGCTGCAGCTTAGAGGGGGAGGCAGAGGAATGAAGCAAATTAATTTAAACTGCTAATGGGCAAGTGAAGCAGGTGTTTTGTGTCTGAGATCAGAGCATGGGATACATGAGGCATTAGGGGCACTTGGCAACTACCAGAGGCTTTATTGAACATGTGGTGCCTCTAGTTACCATGATTTCTTTAAAGACTCCTGAAGTAGTAGGCTCAACAAAAGCAGGTTGTAGTATGCTAGATAAAAATAACAATCAGCCGATTTCCCACCTTTCCCTTTCTCCTCCTGTCATTGGTGTCACAGGTTGCTGCTGACTTTCCCAGGTGTTTTTCCTAGGAATAGCTAGCTAGCTAGGTTTGCAGGGGGCTTTCCTGCTCATCTGTCCTAGTGTCCTGGTTTAGGGTAAATTTTAGGAGGAAACCTCTGGCGGGGGGGGGGTCGGTCTCCTCTAGGAAAAGCTGATTCCAACCACCCCTCCCCCACACAGGTTTGGGAAAAATTTCCTTAGAGAAAAGTGGAAAACACTATTTGTTTAACTAATAGAATATTCACAAGCATAGAAAAATTGGATAATATGAAAACAGTGAAACCTCTCCTTCCTCTGAAGAGATGGTAGATTCAGAGTCTGTCTGAGTCCAGTTCAGCTCTCCAGCGGGGGGGGCCGATTGCTGACCCGGCTGTAGGAATCAGGGGTGGGCCCCCCCCGGGGATTCCCTGGTGTGTTGGGCCCATTCGATGCCAGCCACTCCCAGGAGGAGGGGAAAAAAAAAAAAAAAACAGCAAAAGAAACAAAATCTCTCCCTGCAAAAAAGCCGAGAAAGATCCGAGGAAACCCTCCACTGTGAGCTTTTCCGAGCACACACCAGAGAGTGAGAGAGATATCCCTGTCCTGCAGGAATGCAGCCTCTCAAGGCCTTTCCCTTGGGAGTAAAGGTGTAACTCCTGCAGACAAACGGCGTGTGTTTTTTTCTCCGCTTTCATTCTCTCTGTCTCTCTGGGCCTAACTTAAAGCTGTAGAGCTTAATATCCAGCATAAGCAGGAGGGGCGATTGGGGATACAAAATAGTCATATGGCCAACCCAGGACACCCAGGTAGCACCGAGTGGTGGACCTGCTTTCCTTCACCTTCCTGACAGAATTGTATTCAAGAGTTACTAGCATAACTATATATATATGACTACTACATATATATAGTGCCTTCTTTTCTTTCACAGGACCAGGAGCTTGAAGAACTAAAACAACGAATCAACACTTTAACATCTCAAAATGAACAGCTCCAGGCTACAGTCACACAGCAAGTGTCTCAGATCCAGCAGCATAAGGACCAGTACAATCTCCTGAAAGTACAGCTAGGTAGGCTTCATGAGTGACAATGTACAATCATCTTGCTTGTGTCAAGATGTTGTGATTTCTGGCAAGCTGCAGCAGAGCTCCAGCAGAGACAGCCTTGTGAGTGTAAGAACCTGCTGGCTACCAGGGAGCTGCTGGGAGAGGCTGCCTCTGCCTTGGGTCAACTCAATCCAAACTAGTCACTGCCTGTCCAGGTTCAGAATGTAACCACATGGGCCCTGGAGTGTGCTGGAGTTTGGGTCTGGAATGACAGTATGAACTGGGGAAGATGGTATGGCAGATGTGCAAGATGAAGCCTGTTACTGTCACTAGAGAAATGGCTAATTTAATGTGTAAATCAGGGCAGTATGTTCTCTCTATCCCAAGGTCAAAATGCCTGATAAGGTGTACATGACATGATTAGAAAAACCCAAACTGCCTTCATGATTACTTATGATTAAAAACATGTAAAGGAATCAATTGTCTTCAAAATTTGTCTATGCTGTTACTTTGGATGAACTGAATGGCTGAAGCAGCAGGCAGCATCCATACCTGAAGGAACGGCAAATGAGAGCTCTTCATTGTTTATTCTGTTTTATATGAAGAGAATTCTTAAGTACCGTGCTTTGCTCCTTTAGTTAGAATGCAAAGGGCTTGTATTGCCTTGTGGGGCAGGAGCAGGATGGGTAACAAGTGCTTTGATTGGTGTGCTGGAAACTTAAGTTACAGAAGTGCTTGTTTGACCTTGGTTGTAAACTCTTGCTGTTTAGGAAAGGATACCCACCATCATAATTCCCATGGTGACACATTTCAGATGAATGGCATCCAGACAGAAGAAGTGAGCAAATTGAAAGAGGAGTTGGAAGAGTGGAAAAACAAGCACGAGCTGCTGCAAGGGCAGTTAAAGGAAAAGGATTCTGTGATAGAAAAATTGGTAAGTGCTGTCTCACCAGAGCCTGATCCAGCTGCCAGTTCCTGGTTTCAAGTGTAACTTGCCTTAAGCTCTGCATGTTCTTATTGTGGTGACAGCCAGGCCATACAGAGTGATTGCATGTCAGAAATAGGGAATCTGGTGGGAGATGGCTTGAGCAGAGCCTTGTCTGCCTCACACCGTTGCCAAGAAGAATTGGTGCAGCTGTAGAATCAGTGGTTTTTAGCCTGTTTCCAAAGGGTGGGAAAAATGGTAAGGATCTGCTTTGTACATTGTCACAGGACAGGGTGGTGCCTGCTGTGTTTACTTGATGCACATCTCCTGCATTTTCACTGTGGAAGGTCCTTCTGCACCCACCTCTGAGGACACAACCAGCTGCTCTCATCAGGGAGCTTTGACGTGCATTGCTTAGCCTGCTTGCAGCTTCTCTGCTGGGAATTTGATAATGCAGGAATAGCTAGGGTTTTTTTTTTGGCAGCAGGACTATGTTTAGAATTCTAGTATGAAAGCTGATTTTTCCTGTTTTTCTTACAGAATTCTTCCCAGTTGGAAATGGGAACTACAGAGCAGTCTTCACAGACCAGCAAATTTGGTGGCTTGGAGCACAACAATGAGCTACAGAAGGTGACATTGGGGTATTTCAGCCCAGCTGGGGTGAACAGGGATAGCTTGGGATGGGAAGAGTGCTTTACCTTTCAGGGAGTAGCATTGATTCCTGAATGTGTTGCTGTTTTTCATCAGGAATCTTTGTGATGTCCTAATCTTGGAGCATCAAGGTTATGCATCTAAAAATTAATTGGTTGTTTCCACTAAGCAGGTTTGAGCCAGTGGAAGACACTTCAACTGACTTGCAAAATGTGTTTATTCAGTGCAAAATGTATGTTTTAATGCTGGTATGGAGAGGTGCCTTGGTTGGGCATTCCGCAGAAAAGGGTTTGGATAATGGTGCTTGTTGCTGTCTAGCCTTGTTTAAAGAAAGAGCTGTTGTGGTCTCATTGCAAGGCACCTTTCCTATTACATTTGCTACCATGAAGCAGTTAGTCTGGGAGCATTTAACCTCAGGAAAATTTCATGTGAATATGTTGTTTTATCAGATTAACTGAAAAGTTTTGTCTGTTTCCCAAAGGAGTTAGAAATGCTCAGGGGTCAGATACAACTGCAGTCTGCAGAAATCTCTAAGCTTCAGATGGAGAATCAAAAGCTACAAGTAATGGTACGGGTAAATAAGTTGGTTCTTTTATCTGTGGGAACTAAATCTACATGATTTGCCTTCCTGCTACTGTTTGTTAGCTACTTTCCTTAACCAAGCTTGTTTTAAGTGCACACATCAGCAAGCGATGCCCGCAGTGTTTCGAATGAAGTAATGAGATACCCAGACAAATTCTTTGGGATCATAGAGGGGACTTTCAGTGAAGTATGATGGTGCTGGTCCATGGTATTTTTAAACAACTATGAACTATTCTCTGTTCCCAGCTTATACTCTAATTTAAAGGAAAGAGCCTTTGTGAGACAGAATTGTGTAATATCGTACACATGAGAGAGATCATTATTCTTACAAGCAGTTGAGGATACTAATTTGCAAGTTCATGTGTAGTTGAAGGGCAAATGGTAGCAGCAACTGTCTGTGCAGGCCTCCAAATGCTGCAGAGGTTTTTTTTGGCTGTGTACTGAACCCATGAGGCGCAGTGAAGCCTTGTGGCTAAATAAGTGTGACTGTCTTCAAAACTAATAAACAACTTTAGAAAGGGAATGTTGGGCTGCAGAACCTGAAAAAGTTGTCTGAAGACGTTCCAGACGCTTGAACAGCAGAGCTAAGAAATCATGCTGCAGGAACAGGACCCCACCAAGCAAGTATTTAATGTACACATGATTGGAGAGAGGCAGACTCAGCTGCTTGGGGGGGAAGATGCCATTGCACAGGTGCTGGCCATGTGTGCTTGTGCTGGTGCCTTTTGAGGCAGAGGCATGTCAGGGTGTCCCACCAGCTGTCAGGCCTCCTTGTGGCCATCCTACAGCTTCCCCTGCTTGGAGGACTGCCTTCAGTGTACTCCAGCTGGAGATGTGTTGGACTCAAATTTGTGCTGTGTAGCAGTCCTAGCTGACAGGCAGCTGCCACAGTTTGGAAGTAACTTCATGTAGGGCTGACTGAGATGAAACTGTTGCTATTTTTAGAACTGCATCTTCAGCCTAATGAAAAGACTTCTGTGGCACTGCAGAAGTATCAGAGCTAAAGTGGATTGCCTAGAAAAAAACCTACAAGTCTTTCAAGTACAGCTGCTATGAAATAAAGGTTTCACCTTGTGTTCTTCTTGGTGTGTACGTGTGTGTACAAGTCTGAGACCCGAGGAAGCGCAGATCCTTTTGCTGACGCCTTGCAGCATGGGGTGTATGTCATCACCACACCTTGAGTGTGCTGTAAAAAGAGAATAGGCTCTTAAAAAAAAATGACTGTGTAACATCTCAGCTTGCTGTCCAAGTATGTGCAGCACTGAGAGGGCATTCCTTGTCCACAGAATCCATCTGCAGATCCCATGTTAGGAGACAGTGGTGCAACAGCAGCAACCAGCTCAGAATTGGAGGGACGACTGGAGCAAGAAATAAGAGAACTGAAGGTGGGTATTGGGTGAGCACCAAACCAAGCCTTCAGTTAGGAGCACCATACTCAGCCTTCAGTTAGGAGGCTTCTGCAGTAGCCAGTGCTGGTGGAAGTTGTTTGTTTGCTCAGCGTCCTCAGTGTTTCAGGCTCTGGGAGGGAAGCTGGATGTCTCCTTCATTTTTCACTTGGGAAATGAAAGCTTGGAATTGTTAAGGACAGTCTAGGGTGTAGCTTTCCTCTGACACAGGCAGTCCAGTTGGAGTGGGAGGAAGGTAACCACTGTTCATGTTGTTCCTGCTTTATCCAAGTTGTAATAGTTTGCTGAGGATGTGTATGTGTGTGGGAACAGGGCTATAGGAACCAACGGTGGGCTGGAGCTGCTGAAGGTTGTGTATAGAATGTATTTGTAGGCTACAGAGCTTCAGCTTTACCTATGCTTGTGTTGTAATTTGATGTGGGATTTTCCCTGTTGCCAGAGTGAAGTCAAAGCCCTTTCTGAGGAGAAGGAATCATTAAAGCAGCACCTGGACTCATCCAGTAGCACAGTTGCCATATTGCAAGATGAGAAAAGTAAACTGCAGCGAGAAGTCGCAGAATCCAAGAAAGAACAGGATGATCTCCTGGTGCTTTTGGCTGACCAGGATCAGAAAATATCTGCACTGAAGATCAAATTGAAGGAGCTTGGTGTACCGGTAAGCGAAGGAATGGATCCAGCGAGTTCTTGGATCTGAGACGGGTCTGGGCACGGGAATACTTGATCCAAAAAGTCTGGTGAGACCCCTTGCTATAAGTAGAGCGAAGTTAAATCTATCAGAGTTAGTTTTTCAACTTCTTTTGGCAGCCATCAATGAAAGATGACCACTGCCTGTTGTCCCCAGTGGTCAGCTGTCTTCAGCAGAGAAGTAAAGAACTGTGGACACTAAAAGATGACAGTTGCCTTTAATAAGTATTAATTGATCTGGCACGGTAGTTTTAGGTCATCTTTAAGCTTATTTTCACTCATCGTTTGTCTTGCCTTCAAAAGGTTAGGTCAGAATAAGGGATATTAGTGCTCACAACAGACCTTGTATTAATTTCAGGTTGAAGATGAAGATGATACTGAATCTGGAGATCAAGGGGATGAAGATGAGGATGGGGATGAAGAGGAACAAGACTAGAATGCTGTTGTGTGTTACCATGAAAACTAGCTTGCATTGTTTTGGGGGGAAAAATCTATTACTGGTGTACAAAGGAGATCATCTGCTTGTGGGAAGCAGATGGGGAAATGACAACCATGCGCCTAGTTACAAGTTACTCAAGTGTTGGAAAATCCTTTGTACTAGGTAACGCAAACAAAAATCACAGTTTCGGTTCTACATGAATATCCCAAGTTCTACTTGTTTAGAAGTTGCTTGAGACACTGTTTAAAGCAGGGGGTGACAATGTTGCTACCTTGGTTCATTGTCATTGACAGTTCTGTGCATTTGTCTATGGTTTTAACTTCCTTGAGCTCTTAACATAATTAAACACAAAAGTATTTGGTTTAACATCTGTCACATGGAGTCATTCCCCCTGCCATCAGCATGGAGCTTCAGTGTAGTTTGTGGCTTCCTGTCTAGAGCAGTGGGAAGCAGAAGGGTTGGGGTGTGGTTCTGGAGGTGCCAGGGGCCCTGCACAGAGGAGTGTGCCTGGATACTGCCCTGGCTGCACTCAGAGCCTCCCGGGGAACCACAGCACTCTGCTAATAACATGGAAGAGCTTTCATTGGAAGCTGTGCAAGAAATGGAGTGAAGAAGTGCTGTGGAAAACAAAGACCAGTGCACTCGAAGATCTGAAGTGCTACTGTGTCAGCATCAATCTAAATTAAAATCTTATTGACTACTTCAGTAAGGAAATGAAAACTACTCTGATTTATATAACTTATTGGCTCTTTATGAGTAAATAAAAGATGAAATTTTAGAAGAAAACCGAGAATGGTTAAATGCATAATTTTTTTTTTTCGTAATAAAGAGAATATGTCTCCTTAGTCCTCATTTAATTCCCTTGTCCTACTTTAAAAGCATACATTTTAACATGCATAAGAGCATTGAAAATCAGTCTGCTTTGGTGGATTAAGGTAATAATATACCACATATTCAGGCTCTCACCACATGAGTGGGGAGGGGACTTCAGTTTTTGTTTTTTAGAACACTACAGTCTTCAGGGACTATTTTTAAGAATGGTCCAAGAAAGTTAAAATTATTCTTTAAGCAGCAGCTAATTTGAAGAAGACCAGGACTCACAGGCATAAATAGTTATAGGCTGTGGGTTGGAGTAACCCTAACCCTAACCCAAAGCCTTGCCTTGAAGGGGATATGTTACTCTGGCAGCCAGACCTGGACACTGGTGCTCCTTCCAAAAGATGGCACTCTGCAATGTATTTTTGTTGCCATTCTCTGTGGTGGTATGCTTAGGAAATTCTTCCTTTTGGATGCAACTTGAAAATGTTTAAAATTGCAAGGAATGAAGGAAGAGATAAGGAGGTGGGGGGTAGAGAGTTCAGCAGACAGACAAACTGGTTACAAACAGGCTGTAAAAAGCCTGTTCAAAGTGCCTTTCCCAATTAGAAAACCTGTTTTGTGGATTATTTTATTGCACCATCCTAGTGATCTGTCTTCCTGCTGGTAGCAGACGTGTCTGGTGATAACTGTATTACTGTCAAATGGAGGTATTCACTTGTCTGCATTCTTGGCTGTGTCATGAAAAGCAGATTTATTCTTAGTTCTTTGGAATATTTTCTTGGCCCATTGTGACTGAGATGTCACAAACAGAGGGTGGTTTTCCTCACTCTGCACAGCATTCGGATCCCTTGCACAGGCTCTTTGTCAAAGCAAGTAGGTGCTGCCAGCCAGAAGGTAAATCCACCCCAGATTTCTCCTTTACTTGTTGCATGTGCTCACACTGCCACAGCAGAACAGGAAGAGGTGCTGTGCTGCAGAGAGCACCAGGAGGGAAGAGCAGGAGTGCGTATTTCTGCTGAGGATGTGCTAAGAGCAGAGCTGGGCCTTGCACACCAGATCCAGACCTGGCATTGCAGGTCCCTTCGTGTGCACCCTTTCCACAATGGGTTACCAGGAACAGTCGTGTGCTGCCCAGTCTGAACATGAGAAGGCTTTGTAATTTCATTAGGACGGGTGCTACACTCTTTTCTGGCCCAGTTATTTGCAAAATATGGATTTCAGGGGAGAAAAAGCAGCCTGACCTGTGTTACCATCCTCTGCCATCTGCAAGATGGAAAATGGCCAAACCCTCTTCATTTGTGTGAAGTTTTTCCTAGAATTTCTTTTCAACAAGGGGTTCTGCAGTGCATACAAGCCTAAGAGATACTTGTTTTTGTGAATATTTTACTAGAAAGAATGTCTCCCTTTCTTTAAACTATAGGAATGAGGAGAAGTTTGGATGGGGAGAGACTGGAGACTAATTGAGAGGGAAACTGCTTGCCAAATGATGACCCCCTGACCTCTGTGGCACTCAGGTTGCCCAGGGGTAACGAGTTGCCCAGCAATCAGCCCAGGGCCTGTGTGGCACCTGGGTGAGGCAGGTGTGGGGGGTCTGTGGAACACAGCTACTGACTCCAGCCCTTGGGACAGCTGTCAGTGCTGTGTGTGGGCGGTGATTGGGGGGATTTAATGCTGCCAAACACCTCTTGGGATAGGTGAGGGGCCCCTGTACCACCTGCACTGTCATTTGTCATTCTCCCATTCCTCCCTCAGCCTCTAAGAGACTTGTGGGAGAATCAGGACCTTTTCTCCTGTTCCTCATGAGTGCCCAAGTGTTCAGTAAGCAGCATCTTCTTTAAATAGAATGCTGACTGGGTTACCTCAGCTTTGTGCATTTATGTGCAGATGGACAGCAGCTGCAGAAGGTCAACTGCCATCAAACAAGAGCAGAGCCCCTGTCGGGGGCCAGGTTTGCACTTGGCTTCTAAAGCCAAACTGCTGTGGAAAGAGAAGTGCAATAGCTTGTTTATTCCCTCCCTGCCCCTCTCGGTTGCTGCTGAAGGTGTGACTCTGTCCTGCCACTTGGCCCATTTGTACCTCACGGCAACCTCAGAGCAGAAATGGCTCTGGGCAAGTGTTCCTACTGCTCGAGTCCCCATGCTCACCAGGCATGCTGATCCAGCTAAAAGGACTTTTGAAAACCCACAGGCCCTCTCTGTGGAGGCAGGCGGTGAATCTGTCACTAGATAGGCAGTTGTGGCACTTCCAAGCTGCTCTTTGCTGATTTTATAGCTCCGTTATGCAGGCTATGGGTTTTACTGTGCATATCCAGCTCTTTTTCTCCATGAAGAGGGTGCTAGAACATGACATTTATCTGAAATGGCATTTCAGAAACAAGAACTGGGTCTGAACAAGATTGTGATCATGTCCTATCACTTCTATAAGAAACCAATAACCTTATGACGCTGCTCTTGAGAAAGGACATCCTGTGGGGAGCAAATGGTGATGCAATGGTTTTGAACCCTGAGGCTGATGTGAAGGTCAGGCCAAGGCCGAAAATACCTTTGGTGCAGTGTTGTGCCTTGAGGCTGAAAGTGTCACTGCTGGGCAAAGAGGGGGCAGTCAGGGGTCATTAATGCTGCTGGCAGGCAGCACGTGTTGGACCAGAAGCAGTGTTACAGACCCCAGGGCAGACAGCCCGCCTGATTGCAGGGAAACACCAGTGCCAATCAACAGGGGATGTGACTTCAGGCTGCTGCCTCTACTCACGGCAAGGTCCTTGAGAAAGAACGTGCTCTGGGGTTAGTGTTACAGAGTGGCCTCAAACGGGCCCTGGGACAGCCAGTGACAGATGGGCTCAGCACCAAGAACAACCAAGACCTGATCACTGGTGAGACCTGAGGCAGGGTGCTGCTGGGACCCCCAGCCGTGTCAGCAGGTGCAGTCCCTGCAGCCAGATCCTATCTCCGTGCTGAGACAGGGTGTCCAGGATACGTGACAGATGGGACAGAGCTTCCCAGCTCCCAGGGCTGGCACGGAGCACACAACTCACAGCATCCAGCCCAGACTACAGGAACGAGCCATTTCTGACCCCTCTCTTGCTGTGCCTCCATTTAGGCAAGGGAAGAACAGGCTGGCTTTTTATGCAAGTCCCTGGCTGTGTCACCAGGGAAATGAACAGGGCAGCACGGATTTGTGCCTGCCTCTGCGCTCCCATAATCTAAGGGATGCATGAAGGCATCTAAGACAACACAAGAGGACCACACTCCACAGACTGAGAGGGCTCTCATCTGAGTTTCACCACCAATGAGGGATTCCCAGAGCTTCCCTAACAGCTCCTGAGTTGTCAGGTGCAGCAGGGCTATAGGCAAGGCAGGAAGTTCTATCTAAGCATCCTGTCTTATACCAGGGAGCCATGTGGTGAACCTGAGGAAGGCAAGTTCTGCATCCACGGTGGGAAACCAGCTTGCTCTTGGGCTTCTTGGCTCCATTCCTGAGCTGTGCTGGGGCCAAAGACAGAGCTGGTGCTAATGCCCTTCTCAATCGTGCTGACCCCAGATTTCCAAAAAAATAGGATCCAACTCATGGAAGCGCGGAAGTCCAAGGATAAGCTTTGCCAACACTTGCATGGCTCTAAATTTGTTCCTTGAGCTCCCAAGTCACCTGCTCCTCCTCTGCAGACAGATTTATTGCCTGTACCTTAATGTACTTCTATGGATGTTACCTGAAAGCCATCGCTCCTTCTGTACCGTTAGTCCAGATTTCAGCCTGTTCCTACCTTCTCTCTCAAAACAAAGAGAGTACAGAGTTGCTATTTGCAGCTCTAGACACAAAGTAGGTGCACAGTGGGGCCACGTTGCTACATGCTCAACATCTCTCACTCTACATGTTCCTTCTCTGGGGAGTGTTCACACCTGTAAATCCATCAAGCATCTGGACATGGCACTGGGTAAAGAGTTTATCCCCCAGACAGACATATGGTTCAAAGACAAAGGAGAAATGGAGCTTCCACATTAATCAGGGGAGCCCTGACATGCACAGGTTTAAGCTTATTAATACAAGCCTTCCTGGCCCTCAGCAGGTGACAGATTCTTGCTGCTGAGCACTCACAATGATAACCAGGCTAAACTGAGACCAGGTTTAAATCTGAAGCAGGTTCGCCCCAGGCTTCTCCCAGTGTCTCAGGGACACGTGTGCAGCTGGGGGGAGAAAGCTGCCAAGGTGATTATTTAGCCCTTGTTTATCCCCTGGCATGGTGCTGTATCCATCGCCACAGTGATCCTGGGGAACGTTTTGCTACCAGGGGTCCTAGCGCTTGCCAAGCTCGAGTGTGGCCACCAGATGTCATGTTTTACCCATGGATGGACCAAACTCAGCCGGCTGCAGGCGGGAATAAAAGCTTTGCGGATGTGGAGGTTACATGAGCGCAATGGTTTCCAAGCTAACTGGAGGGCTGCTTTTGCTTTTAAACAGAGCTGTCGGCAAACAGCTATAATATAAATTACTCTCCCGCTACCTAATTCTAGTAATCTTCAGGCTAAAATTGTTCTAGCAGCTGGCTCAGTGTCAGGAGTTTATTTAAAGTTTATTATAATCACAGGTTTATTTAAAACAAGGGAAAAGCATTTTCTGAGGTGGGTAAAGCAAAGAAGACATCTTAGAATGCCTAGTGATGAGTAAATGGGCAAAGGGCTCGTGTGGCCTGTCACAGCCACAAATTGAGTACAGGAATATGAGGGGCTACCAAGGGTCTGATTCACTGCATCTGCTTGTTGTAGGAGACAGTTTTAGCCCAAAGCAGCAAGCGAAGACAGCAGGCATAGCATGCCAAGGTGGCAGCAGCAAGATGCTCTCCATGGAGGTTAGCTCTCCCCAGAGGAGTGCAAGGGCTGGGGCTGGTGCAGCAGAGGCTGGGACACAGCAGGCTCTAACACAGCACTTCTAAGGGCAACTGCTCCTTTCTCACTGGAAATGAATGAGGTTGTGTCAGCCTGCCAGATGTACAGGCATATGCCAAAGGCAGAGTGGAAAACATGCCAGGCTCACTCATCATTCCAGGAAATCCGCTTGGATAAGAACAAACTTT
Source organism: Petroica traversi (assembly GCA_025920805.1). NCBI lineage: Eukaryota > Metazoa > Chordata > Aves > Passeriformes > Petroicidae > Petroica > Petroica traversi. The sequence continues at coordinate 3,835,634 of JAHLSL010000078.1, read as the reverse complement.
CTCTGTTGTTTTTTTTAAAAACCTCTTAAACACCTACACTCACCTTGTCATCAGCAGTCTGCAGCTGATGTTATCTTACACGCTATGTGCTTCACTGGGAACCACAGGGGCAATGGTTGGGCAACTGATACAAGGCTTTCACTCTGAGCACCCTGAGCTGCAGGTACCCCATTAATCCCTGCTCTTGCTGGCAGCACCCAGCAAGACATTCCCGTTCCTGTGAGAGGGAAAAGGCAGCCCCAGGCACTGCCGCTTGCCCTCATTCACCGTGCGCTCTGCAGATCCGCAGCAGTGTCTGGACTTAGTGCAGCTCTGTCAGATGCCCTTTACCCGAAGCTGAGTACTGCTTGTGCACTCTGAGGCTGGTTGCATCATCCCTACAATCCATGACCCAGCCATCTAAAGTCGAGTGCTCCTGCTCTGCTGGGGCCAGTGCTCGGGTGAAGTGCTCCGATGTCAGTACTGTGGGACTTGAGACAATTTCCCGGCAAAGTTTCATGTACACTTGAGTCACTCTGCCCTTTGCTCTAGAAATCTCCTGCTTTGACCTCCACAGACAGCAGAAAAGAACAAATGAGAAATTTCCCCCCCCACTTTTGCTCTTACCCTGACAATGCAGCTTTTACAATGGGGAGGCTATGTGGAAATTTTCTTCAACCTTCAACTCCTGTCTGAATGCTCCTGGTGGCGCTCACAGCTCCTCATCAGAGGAGCAGACTTCTCATTCAGATAATGTGACTGCTATTCCTTCTTCCCTGTTGCTTGGGAATGCAACAGGACATTAGCCAAAATATTTGCTTCCCAGGTACATGCTGTTTAACCTGTCTACAAATACTGGTTACTTGCAGATTTTGTTTTGTTTTGGCTGTATTTCCCTGAAGAATGTCCCAAACGAAGTGCCAGGACAGGACGGACGATGTAGCACATCTGTCCATCTCTGAGACGATGACAGGATTGACAGCAGCTTTTCCCCAAAGGCCCTCCTTGTGTGCAGTCCCCCATGCCAGCAGCAGAAAGCTTGGAGGATGCAGCATGTGCTTCCAGGTGCCTGCTGTGCCTGGCATTCAGCAGTGTGTGTGAGCTGGCTGGAGACCTGCAGCTGCCTCAATCTGTCTGCTCACATCTGGTGCCTGTAACACAGTCCTGCGAGAGGAGCCCACGCTCAGGTTCTCCCTGCGTCTCTGTGGTTTTCCGGGCAGATTTCCAGGGGTGCATCTATCTAGGCCCCCAAAGAACCCCCCCCTGGAGTCATAGACTCCTCAGAAAAGAAAGAGAGCGATGGAAATCCCCATTTCAGATGGCTTCTCTCTCAAAAGGTGTCAGACCAAGAGACCAAGAGGCAAAGAAAACTCTGTAGAGGAACACATGGCTCTGCACAGCCCGTTGGCAAATGAACAGAGATAACTTGGAAGCTGCACTTCCGTGTTGCTCCCATTCTTTCTGTTTGGTTTCCCTTTCCATTCTCTCAAGGTAATTTCTGGCAAAACAAAACTGAGCAAACCCTCTGGCTTCACGGCAGGCAGAAGAAGGCACAAACTCAGCTGCCTGGATGCATTCTGTCAGTTGCAGAAGGCAGGCCTCACTTCCCCGGTCATAAAATCAGAAATGAGTTAAACATGCAGCAGGTGTTAATGGGAGGCACGAACCAGCTGGCAAACCGCAGGCCTTGGAAAAGGTACAAACCAAACGCAGACAGGAAATCCCCCACCCAGCCAGGACCTGGAAGTTGTCTGCACCTGAAGGAAAGGTAACTGCATGGTTTACTTTAGATTGATTATTTCCAAATGACTGAATGTGAATGATGTTCATTCTTAGTTCGACAGTGGTGTTATCAAATGAGTGAAAAACCAGCCCTTGCTATCTCCTGCGACCGGTTTCCTCTGAGGAGTAGGTTCTCCACACACTGAAGACCTGCTCCTGACCTCCTTGAGTCACTCCATCATGACGCAAGTGTCAAAGGAGCACTGCTGCCAGCCAGTCTCTCTCTATACAGCTGGGTCACAGTCTAGGGGCACTCAGGGCTAGCTGGGGAACATGGAAAGGGAATTACATCCATGAGCTGCAAGGAAGGCCAGTCTGGATGCCTCAAGGATTGCTGCTTACATAAAATGTGTTTGCTCCCACCTTCACTGTTCCTCCACAGTGATCCAAAAGCAGGAGAGATCACAGGGCAACACCTAGAGGTGACAAAACAGTCTTAAATATGGACAAAACTCACAAGGAGGAAGATGGCTGGGACAACAGGCCCGTACATTTCTCCCTGGCATGCCATTTCACCAGGCCTGAATCTCTGCTTGAGCAGCACACCTCTTCTGAACCCCCACTCATCCCTTAAGAGTTGTCAATTTTTCATTTCCTTATTCCTACCCCTCCCCTGCCCCAGCATGCCCTCGTTAGTTCACACTGGCTCCAGCCAACTCTTTGCATATTTATCTCGCAGAAACAATCCATCAGTTACACTTTGTGGTTTATTGACCTTCTCCCATCTGGCACGTGGCTCTATTAAAGTTTGTTGTGTTACGTGAGCTCCGTGTCCTCATGGAGATGCTGCCATGGCTCCCAGCTGCAGAGCAACACCAACCCCCTCGGATTAGGCCCTCCAACACAGCTGGGAAGGACTGTGTCTCCCCACTGGCTAGTAACTCCTTTGGATTTGCAGGTTTGCTTTTGTTGGGAAATGGAAACTCATTTTGACTGTCTGCTGGTAAACATGGACCGTGCTGGGTGAATTGTGAAGTTCTTTGACTATTGCTACAGGTGGGACACTAAACTGATCAGAGAGACGCCTAGCATACACACTTCACGTGGCACTTTTTCAGCACAGAAACCACTCACTGTGAATAAAGGGAAAAGGATAACCTCTGAGGCAGGCCGTGGCAGTGAGAAGGTGTGCTCCTAAAAGAGGTATGAGCTTGTTAGCTAATTCTTTGTGTACCAAGGGAACATATTTACATTGCAAAGTGTTCCTCAATTAGTAAGAATTTTTAAAGCTTTCCAAATAAACTTCAAAGCAGGAGCACTTCCTTTCTGTAGGGAAGGGCTGGCTATGAGTGGGAGCTCTGAATGTCACCATCTAATCACTTCCTTCCTGCCATCAGGACTCTTCCCATGGGTGGGCTTCTCTTTCCTTTGTTTCCTACTAGAAAAGCCTCATGAATACAAGAAGCCTGTGGGAAGGGGGCTCAGATTGGGCTGCTTCTCACCTCTCTCCCAGTCAGTATTATTTGTTTCAGAAGCAGGACTACTACAAGTGGCAGCAGGCTTGGCTCCTCAGCAGCCTGAGAAAGCTGTGCTGCATCTTGGGGCAGAGCAGCAGCTACGTGCAAGGAAAGGCAGGTGTTAGGGGAGGATGCCTGGGGGCTCCTGGCCTGCCGTCTCTGTACCCACCACATTCCCCAGGGGCAGGCTCAGATTGCAGGGCACACCCTGGTTTAACTGGACACTCAGTGTAATTCAGAAAGTGTCTTTCGGAAATGTGATTGACCCTTTGAAACTGATGCGCCATCAAGGTGAACTTAAGGAAAGCAATAATGCGTTGCGAATATTTGGGCAATTTCCTCTGGGCACATAATTGCTTGTTTTGTGACCTAAAACCCAGTGTTCCTTCCAGTCCTTCCCAAGGGGACAGGTTACTTAAACTGTTTATAGATGCTTTGATCCTTCCTGCAATGGAGGCGGATCAACCAGATGTGACAGAATTCCTGGTGCTGCCATCTTGAGCCATGCCTCATGTGACCTACTCCTCATAGGTGCCGTGGGCACACGTTATCAACTCCATCTATTGCAGACATCACAGAGGTCCCTCCCTAGCACAGAGGATGCTTGGGAAATGCAGGATACCAGGCATGCTACGCTGTGTCATTGGCTCTTGGGGAGGAGGTGAGGGAAGTCCAACTCGGCAGTACTTTTCCACTTGCTTTACCACCCAGGAGATGCTAACCAGGCTGTTGGGACAGAGGTCAGATGGAGCTTGGAATCCCTCAGTAGTTCAGTGATGCTAACGCTGAGTTATTCAGGGGTCTCAGGTGTTCCTTCCTTCCAGAAAGCACCTCCCATTATCTAGGGAATGATTTGTATTAATAGTCACTTGAGCCTCTTTTCAATCAGCAGTACTTTGAAGGTTTTCTATAGCTGGGTAGGAGCAAAACTCCAGAGCTGTCGATTTCCCATGGAACAGGAATCTTAAAGAACATGAACTTAGTGTTTTGACAATGCAATTGCTTTGTTGCCATAACATTAGTGTGTTTCAATTTGACAGTGGAGACAATACCTTTTTGTCAAAAGTTGGTAATGATGTATTGCATATAAGGTATGAGATGGTAATAAACATGACTGTGAAAGCAAATTTTAACACAAAGAAATTAATGAAAATTACACGTATCCTTTGGAGTTAGGATAAGGGAAGGGAAGCAGTCCCTCTGTAAAGGAAAACTGATGGGAAGAAAGAGGGAGAACAGCCTGCACAGGAGTGTGTTTGGGAAGCCAAAAGGCTGGCTGATGAACAGATGCACCTGGCCTGGGCACCACTGGTGTATGTCAAGGATGTCTGGAGGCCTGGAACAAGCTGCAGACTTTTTGGACTGTGACCTACTGGAACGAGATAGTCAGATTTTGATCCATTGCAAAAGAAACCTGGAAAAGGCTCCTCTTCTTTATTTTTGTATCACCACTGCAACAGCAAAGCTTCACTTGGAACTTCCCACAGAGATCTTCAGCTCCTGAAATCTTGGCCTTTCAAAGTCAGCATTCCCATTTGACCCCCTACTGTAGTTCTATTATAAAGGACTTACAGTTACATGGACAGGGATATTGCACCATCTCCTGCCTAAGAAATAATGTGACATATAAGCAAAAGAACCTCCAAGCAGAGCATCTGACACAAACTTCACTAAGTTGCCTGTTCCTCAAAAATTCCATTTCCCATAAATATTTTCTCCTCTCATTTCCTGTGTGCTACTTGTTACGTTATTTGTTTAAGTCAAATCACTGTGTGGCAATTGCTAAGATAGAAAATCTACTGTAACTGCCCCAGGAGCAAGTGAAACTCCATGGATGAGAAGGACAGGTAAGTGAAAATGGAAAACATTGATATGGCAAAGTGCAAACTGGTAAAACAATAAAAAGTCTTTTCTAGCTGGCAATGGCTTAGTTGGTTAAACTGGCCTTTAAATATGGATGAGAGACCTACTCTAGGAAGAGCTTTTTGAAGACCAGAGGGCACAGGTTTGGGCTAATGTGGCTGTCCATGACTCAGGGCCTCTGAGGTCATTCCTGCTACTGGCATGAAAAGAAAGAAAGGTTACAAAGTTCACATAGGACCAAGGCAGCTTCTCACTTAAAATGGGTGGGACGTCACCCACCAGACTGGAGGAAGGCAGAGGCATCCCAGCTGCCCCGCCACATCTGCGAGCACGTTCAGGGGAGACACCATCTTTAAAGTCCCTCCTTTCTCTCTTGTCCCCAAGAGGTTAGGGGCTTCTTCTGTTGTCATCCCTGCTCCCAGCGATTTCCCTTCTCCCTTTTCCAAGAAGCAGCACTTTGTCCCCAGCACCGACTCATCCTCTGCAGCATGCGCAGGCAGCATCAAAGGAACCTCTGGCAAGCTGTGGCCTGTCCCCAGGAATGCCATACTCAGGCAGAGGGCGCAGAGGGAGCAGCGGGAAGCGCACAGGACTGACCTGGCTGCTGGAGGCAGGGAACTGCAGAAGATAAAATGCACCTGTTTTATTGAAGGCGTGTTTACATCAAGGATCAGATCCTGCCTTGCTCTGCTAAAAGTGTAAAGTGGAGTGGCTTTTCTGGAACAGCTCCCGAATGGGCTTGTCCAAACAGCAGCCAGGGAACATCAAAAGGTGAAGTGATCACCCACAGATAAGCACCCCAACTGTCTGATCCTGAGCTACCCCCAGGCACGGCTCAGCAGCTTGTCTGCCCGCGACGAGCTCTCTCTACAGCCTGTCCTTTTGCCAGAGCCTCTTCCCATGATGACTGCTCCATACACATGGCAGAGAGCTAACTGACTGCCAGTCAATGAGTTCTGATCTCCAAAGGAAAGAAAATCTTCCGAGTGAAGCCCTTTGAGCAGAGAAGGGGATGGAAACACAGGACTGGGTCAGTGCTCCAGCAGGAGAGTCCTCGCTGTAGTGACCCAGCCGCAGTGGGAAGTGTGTTTGCATCAACCATCGCTCAGTAATTATAGCAACAGATGACTTGAGATCAAAGTGTTTTTGCGAATGATGTGGCAAAGTAAATCAATGGAAATCTGAGCTTTTTTATCTTTGGATCTGTCTTTAATGCTGACTTTCTGTCCGGCTTTAACCTGCCTTGGGATAACATCTCTGCTCCCAGTGCTGCGGCGCTGGCCCAGGCACAGCCCCGTGCAGCGCCCGGCTCCCTCCAGGCTCCTGCCTCCTGCCTGGCAGGGATGGGAGCAGGTGAGGTGGCCCTGGGGACAGCGGCCACTGGGCTTTGGGGCCTGATGCCCACAGTGGTTCTCAGTGCAAAAGGGCACATTTGCTGTCACAGTGAGTCAACAGAGCCAGGTGCCCGGGTGCTTTGTGTAGACATGCCAAGGTGCTGCTGCTGCTGCTGCTGCTGCTTCCAGGGGCTGCCCCTCCCATCATGAGCACCCCAGCAGGCAGCTGCTCCTCCACTGGATGCTGCCCAAGTGCTCCAGAGATGGCTTCTGATTCAACTGCTCCTGGCCTTGCCCCCCCCCATACAGACAGATCCTAAAGAGGGCTGGACAGAAAGGCCTCTTGATTCAGGGTGACATGGCACATGGAAACCACGGCTGACCAGCACATGGAAAGGGCACCATTTGCCAACCCTTCCAAGTATATCCCATGATCACCCTTCACCTAGGCTGCATCTGTCTCCTCATCTGCTTTCTGTCACGTATGCTCCTATCAGCTTCTATCATGTGTTTATCCTGAATTTTGGAAAGACCTAATTACTTTGCTAAGTTGGTAAGCTCCAGTTGTTACCACACCAAGTGTTCTCTCAGTGCCATGGATCCACGGTGAGTGTTCCATTGATTCCACACACTGGGCTCTCGTGTGGTTGCACGCTGGCTCCAGACATCTTTCCTGCATGGTTCCTGGCTAAAGGTGTTTGAGTCACAAGCGGCAGAGCGTGGAGAGAAGGCCAGGGTGGCTATGGGTTAGGTGAAGAGAACAAATCCTGACTTACAAAGTGTTCCTCAGGTGTCTCTGAGACAGTCTTGATCTCTCTGGGTGATCTCTGTTCCTTTAATTTGCTGTTTTAATTCCACAGGCAGTGCCTCCTGCACAGTTATCACGTGGCAAGAAGGCCCACGTTGGATAAAGTTTCAAGCTGCCTCCTGGGACTAGGCACCAAGGCCATCTAAACATGGGATTTCCCAAATCACATCAATCATCTGGGTTTTTCCTTGCTTATGTTGAGATGCTGTGCTGCTCCTACCTGCTTATTTCCCAATAGGGCAGAGAGGTTTAATTATTGGGTTGCCAAGTTCCCAAGGGTCTTATGAATATTGAATGGGAAAAGTGAGGTATCGTGACGTACTAAACTGTGATAAATTGTTATCCAAAAATTTTTTGTAAATCTTGGGAAATCTGCCCCCCCAAACCAGCCACCCAATGTGCATGTCTTTTGGTTGCTATCATCAAAGTCTACAAGATGAACAGGCAATTCATTATCATTTTGGGTAGTGCTTTGAATGTTATCATTTGAGCTTCTTAAAAGGTTAATCTCCTGTCCCTGGGATCCCGATGAGGACCAATTAGAGTATCCTGTGGTGAAACACTGGATTATTATTAATGAAACTTGTGCTGCCCTGGAGTTTTAATTGACTCAAGTGTTTAAACACATGCCTGACTTAAAACATATGGGCACTCTCATTCCTGCCACAGGAGCTACCCATGCTTTTCACGCAATGCCAAGAAATGTTAACTGTTAAAACCCTGTTTGACCATTTATTAGCCTTAATTCCTCACATGTCCCACCCAAAATCCCTCAACAGGAAGGGCTGAGCATTTAATGTGCCCTTGAGGTGCCACACTCCAGCAGGTTACGTGATAGGGACAAAGTGGGTCTCCTGGGCCACGCTATAAAGGCAACAGAGCTGAGGCTTTTGCTCACATGCAGAAGGCAAAGGGAGGTTTGCTGATTATTTAAAGGAAGCCAGGGTTTGACATCAATCTGTTCCCTCATCCCACCCTTGCAATTTTCCTTTCTCATTGCAAGTTATCAGCCGGAGACAGAGAAGTGTGCTACCTGTGTGTGCGACCAGGATACAGCTGCACCTCCGCTCCTGCACGGAGATTCCCAACCACTCCCTCACTACTGGCTGGATTTCCTAGGCCCTGTGCTGGAGCAGATGCAAGCTTCTTGCACAAGAAGGCGCAGACCTGGCTGGATTTGGATCTTCGTGGGAGCAGGCCCACAGGGAGCAGAGGCACGGGTTGCTGCCAATGGCTCTCAGCGAGAAGCACTTTGTGCAAGTCCCATCTGTGTCCCTGTTCAATGTCATGATCTAGGAATGCAGCTACTGCTCAGGCAGTTGCCAGCTGGCCACAGCAACTGCAGGTGTGTATTTTTTTATTTGTTTATATATGTAAATCGAGTCCAAAGTCTCAAATGATGAAGTCATGCAATGCAAGGCATGTGACAGTAGTTAATAGTGAGGGGTAGACCAGGATGACAGAAGGAAAGCATTTCAAAGTGGCAGCTGTGAGGTAAATCATATTGGAATTGGGTAACCTGGTTTTAGGGGAGAGGTTGGAAAGGAAGGGCGTAGCTACGAGAGAGCTCTTTTTTTTTTATTTTCTCTCTGGGAAGGGCCCTGATCCTTAGACTTGGGCCCTGATTTTTGTTTTACATCTGCTACTGTAGGGCTGATGTGTGCCCACCAACCTCGGGGGAGAGGGGCCTGACTGACACCAAGAGAAGCCTGAAGTTATTGGGGTTGGCTCAGATTTCAGGACATGCTTGCAGCACAGGCAGTGGCTCTCCCTGTCTCTCTCCCTCTCTTTCTCCTGGCCTCTCCATGGCAGAGGGGTGAATGAAATGGGCTTGTGGATGGGACTCTGTCTGCTGGACTCTCGCTGGATCACATGGGAAGTCTTAGCCTGAGTGGAAAATGCCCACTTGAATAGCAGCTGGATCAGAACCTGTAATTACCTCTGCCATCACGTGTCTGATTTGCAGCTGTGTGCACAACAAATGACTTGCCCATGTGCTGCTTGTTCTTCACATTAAACACTCTTTGGTCCTGGTCTTTCAGATAAGAACAAAACACCTGGTCTGATCCTCATGGAGAAGAGTGGGGACCTCTGTACGGACTTCCAGGAGGGCTGTACCCTGACACACAACCAGTCCTGTGGCAGACATCAAATGCTGTTTTACCCTAGCAGTCTGCTGATGTTATCTCTGCGTCTTTGAGGAGTGAGAAACAACAAGATCCTACAATGACAAACTGCAACGTCTCTTGTGGTACGTACAGACAGGTAAAAAAACACCACCACCAAAAAAAACAACAAAAAAGAAACATTCCCAAATAATTTCCAAAAAAAGAGAGTATTTCATGTCCTTTGTGTTTTTCAGGACCAAGCATCTCATAGACAACTTTTTCATGATTTCCAAATAAAGGGACAAGGGACCATCATGAAAGACAGATACAAAGCAGCTAGAAAATCAAATCAGGAGAGGAGAACAGGGCTGTTACAGGGGAATCATTACTCTTACACTCAAAACTCTAAACTAGAACCACATTTATTGAGCTTTCAGGCTCACAATCCCAGGGAACAAGCAAAAGCTTAGTTTACATTAATCGATATGCTACTTTGCAGGTTTTTGTTGGTGGCTGCTGTCACCCAGAGACTTAATGCTGTTTATGGCACTGTCTCATGCAAAGCACTGCAACAGCCAGAAACTGTTTCACCTTCACCAACTAATGGCTTGGTAAAATAAAGGATTTTAATTTTTTAATATGACTATTTTTTTAACTTTTGAAATATAAGGCTAATACAAAACGAGAATGAATAACTGGAATGGAATCTCTGATAAGCAGGAGTGTCAAATTTTACAGGATGTCGTGGCCTGTATAATTTTGTTTGGTTTATTCAGAAGGGATTTCCAAACTCTTAAGCTCAAATCTTATGAGGTTCTGAGTCCATAAAGTGATGTGAAATCATTTTAAGGACCTATCTTGTGTCCAAACCCAGTCCAACAGAGAGAAAGAGGTGTGCAGGCACTCAACAGGGATGCATGATGACATCCTGATGTGATCCTTCAGCCAGGGAAGCTGGGGCAAGAAAACTATGTGGGTTTAAACTGGAGCATGATAAATTAATTAACTGGATGATATAAGTTGTTAGTTTGCCATGCCAGTGCCTGGACTTGATGCACTGAATTACCTTCCAGCCCTGTATTCCTACACAAAAATAGTTATTAAGTCCTCTAAATAAAAGTGCTCCCTGATCTCACTGGATGTTGCATGGATGTGCCACAGGGGGGAAAAATCAGACTGTCTGTACGCAAAGTTTACTGATTAGATATTTACACTAACACCACAATTTACAGCACTGCTGTATGTAGATGCTGACCTGCCTTTTGAGGTTGCATTGAAGGCACTCACTCCAACAAGCCATATTAGCTTGGCCATTTCCTTGCTAGATACCCTTGGCAGGTCTGCCCTAGAAAAGGAGCCACTCCAGATCTAGAGAGATGCCAAGAGGGTTGAGCAATGTGGCCTTAGACTGCTGTGTCCTGTCATTAGGAGGCCATATGATTTCATGCAATTACCAAGGCCTGATTCTCTCATGGCCCTTTGGATGGACAGTCCGTTGCCTTTTCCGGAGCTGTTAGACAGAGGGGAAAAGTATTTTTTGCACTCGATGCTGTTTGTTTCTCCACTGTGAGCTCCCCCAGCTCCCTGGTGTCAAAACACCTGGCAGGGCTGCCATGTGGGTACTGCTTGTTTGTCCTGTTACTCCCATGCTGTGGCGGGTGGGAATGTGGCTGGCCCTGGGGAAGCGAGCCACATCAAACAGCTGTGCTCGGAGTCGCACGGGGATTGTGCTGCCTGTTTATTCCCTGCTGGGATTCAAGTAGGTCGCAGCTTTGGGGAAAGATCATCCTCCAAGATGATGTCGCCGCACCAATGGGAACGATGGGAAGGATCTCCATAAGTGATAGGGGGTTAATGTGGGGAGAACAGTGATTCTGGATAACACCACCAGTGTAGGAGACACCCCAGCCCCCTGGTACTGGCCACACATGGAAGTCAGCTGTAAGCTTCAGGGAAGAAATATCACATAACCTTTCAGGAGCAAAGTGCTACATCCACATCTGCATCACCAGGTTTGGTTGCCCTCTTTCCAGAAGGCCCACCAACTCAGTCAGGAGAGCTGCAGCCCTTACTACAGTATGGCCTCACATAGAGAAGCACCCAAAAATCCAGTTCAGTCCCTGGAAAAACGTGAGTGGAGCAGTGGTACAGACCATACTTCAGGGTGGAGACTCTTCTCCCCAAACCAGCTGCAATTGTTTGTTGTGTAATGGTGCCAATGAAGTTTTGTAACTCCCTCACACACTGGGAGGATTCATTTGATCAAAAGAGCAATTTCACTTTCTGACATCTACCATCCATCAGAAAATCCAGGCCAGAGCTTTAAAGAGCAACTAATGACTTTGGTCTTATGACTGCTAAACATTTCAGCTGAGGCACCTCAGCGGGCATGCACAGTCCTCCTCTCCAAACCTCTTCCTCAGAACAGACATCGAAACGGTGGGTTGCCCCAAAAGACCTACCCAGGCTGTGATGTGGAGTTAACAGTTGTTCAGGATGAGTCACAGAAGGTCCTCCTTAGCCAAAATGTCAGCTCTAACTCCCAGCTGAAGATCCCTGCCCAGGATCCCTTCAGGGAGCACGTGCAGCCTTCCCTCAGCTACGGGACCACACACAAGCTTTAGGTGCAGCGGTGCCACAGGCATGAGGGGCACAGCCTGGGAACGTTCGAGGGCACCTGTGGCAGAGGCTGCAAATCCTGGCAGGGCTGACAGGCTTCTGGCAGAACCAAAACACAACCACTCTCAGCCTTGTGCCGGGCTTTGAAGCTCACACAACCAGCTAGCAACATGTGAGTGGGACATGGACACAGGGCAGGGTTGAACACTGAGGGTCTGGTGGAAGCTGGTTCTGTTTTGGACACGCTTTGGACAAGACTGGGCTTTCTTTGTGAGATCCTGTCCATAGTCCCTGCAGGGCACACCTAGCCAAACAGCTCCAAGAGCTTTCTGATCCTGTTTGGGAAGTGTGAATCCAGTGACAACTTTCTTACAGCTAAAGGTCTTTAGCTAAGCTCTAAAAAAAGCATCCTATCTCCCCTGAACCCATCTTGAACTCTGCCCTACACCAATCCCTAGCAAAATGGTACCTGCATCTGTTCCACCAAGGCATACAATCAAACAGTGACTCATTGTCATAATCCTTATTCATGCATTTATTGCCCAGATAACTCTCCATTAAGCTAATGAGTCATTCTTTTACGCCCACCAAATGCATAGTTTGAATGCTGCTGATTTCTGCTATTCATAAATCGGAAGGAGAGGAAGGACAAGAGCCTCGATCCAGAAAATTTGCCTCTAGTGACACGCTCAAGGAATTCAAGGTTTTCCATGTGTGCTACAGAGAACAAGCAGAGCTCCAGTACCTCCTCCAGACAAACACTGGAGAGCTAATGCTGTTTGGTGAAGTGTCTCACACCAGTCTGTTTCTAGAATTGGAGGATGCTGGCCAGGGCTTCACAGGCCTTGGATGCCCAGGACTCGCTGGCCATGTTTGAAGCAGCTTTGCTGAGATGAGCAGCAGCTTTATTCCAGGCATCACTAAATTTTTAGTGGGGCAGGAGACAAAATATTTGGCAGAGCATTAACTATATGGATGCACAATCCATGCAAGCTTTTCCAACACATTAAACAAAGAACTTCCAAGTGTTGCTAGTTTGGCAATATTTTGAGTCATTTATTTTTTACGTGCCTGGAGTGGTCCATAAGATAAAGCTGTAGCTACATGCTCCCTTGAGGTCTTTCAGCAGTGCTTTGCAGCTGAGATGAGCTGCCTGAGCCTTGTACATAAAACAGGTGACCAGAAAAATTCCCCTGGTTTTTACTCTGGTTCGTGCTGCCGACACAGGCCGGAGTGTGAGAGCAGCCCTTGGTTTCACAGTGACCTCCCCCCTGCCAGAGCAGTGGTGCCCTCAGACAGCTGCTCATGGCAACAGCCAACTGGTTCAGCTTCTTGAGGCTTATCACACTGTTTGCATAAACACTGGGATCAGAGCAAGAATGAAGGAAGCATGGGCTTGAGCTTTAGAAAGGCTTTATCCTACAGTTTGCTTATCTACTCTCCTCTGTCTGCCTGTCCCCTCAGTGCCTGTTTAAAGGACTTGCTCCCCAGGAACTCATGATTCCTGCTTTCCTCAGGATTGGTGTCTAGAGCTGGAGCCTGCAAGCTCTCTGAGGTGAGCTTGCAGTGCACTTGCAGTTCCATCCAATGTAGTTCCCTCTCTGGTCAGTTCAGCTTTGAATCCAAGGAAACTGCTGTGGAAGGGAGCAGGGAGTGAACCAGTCCATTTGCACATGTGAGGAAGCAGGTCCCGTGGCTCCCCTCTGCCTCTGGAACTCCAGACTGCTCACTGGGCTGCAGGAGCTTCTGGAAATATTCCATGTTTCTTTTCCCAAACAACAAGGCACATATTATATGCTAAACTCTTGCTAGACACTGCTGCTAGTTCCCAGGACTATCATCTGCAAACAAAAAGAGTTCTCCCATCTGTTCATAAGGGGAAGGATGTAATATTAACCAATATTGAGAAATGTATTCTCTTGCTTTCAGAGGCAGTTATTGGAATGTGCTTGGTATTCAAATGATAACTTACACCTGCAGCAACTTGCTGAGTGATGCCTTGAATCAGACTGTGATAAAGGGATGTGTTTGAAGTTTTTGAAGGCAGTTCCTCACTATCATTCCCTTTCAGTGCTGTCACTCAGAGCTCTGCGGCCTTGCCTGTGTCAGCAGGAAGTCAGACTAAACTTCCCATTCATCTAAATCTAAAACTCATCTGGCTATACTCAATTATTGATTAAAAACAGGCACTGGATAAAACAAGGAAACGACCTTCTCCTGAACACGTTACCTTAACACACGGAGCAATGGTGTGTTTTCCCCCAGTGAATCTGCAGACCAACACCCTTGCAGCCACCCCGCGAGCCCAGCGCAGGCCGTGTCACACAAATTTTGGGGTGTTGGCTTCTTTCCTTTTGAGGCTCTCTCCTACAGAAATGGGGTGTAATTGCTGCTGCCATCAAGCCTGACAGGGGAGTGCTAACACACCCACTGGCTGAGAGCAGGCCTGTGACTGCACATCAAAGCTGATCCCACCTCACAGCAGCAGCCACGAGCACATTCCAGGGCAGCAGGAGCCCTGCAAAAGGTAGACAGAGAACCTTGTGGCCTCCAAACCTCCCCACCCACTGCCGACTTCCATTAATTAATTAACTCTGCAGCTTTGTTCCCTTATTATAATCCTCCCAGCAACAGCATGGTAAATTGTACTTGCAAAAGATGCCTAAACGAGATGATCCCAGGTCTCTGCAACTTGAATCAAGGGTGGGAAACTCGCAGCTTTGTGGTGATCCCCAATTCATTCATTATACAATCGGATCTTAATTGCTTTAAGAATGTGATTCTAGTAAATCTGGCCTCTAGTACCACTCCTATTAGAGACTTCTGTTGCTAAACCTCTGCTGCTAAACACAGTCAGTCCAGACCTTGAAGTCTTTTTTTTTTTTTTCAGTGGGCTCTGAAGTATTGAGTTATCTGTAGAAATCAACATCATATTCACCCACCCTGTATTTCATCACTGAACGGACAGGCACCAAACCCAGTTTAGCTGCTCCCAACAGCAGCAGTTTTTAATAGCTCCTGGGGGAGCCCCTTGTTATGAACAAGTAATATAGAGAAACATTCTTGGTGTGCTTTTGAAGGTGATTCTTCCTTAAAAGAAAACTCTGCATGGAGCAAACTCATCCCAAAGTCCTGCTATCCAAACACAATATGTCTAAATATAAAAACAATGCAAGAGATTGATGCCGCTTGTGAAAACTTCAGATCCAAGGCATCCTGACTGAGATCCTCCCCCCCCAGCGGTGTACCAGTTGGGAAACCTCTCAGGCACAGCCAGCTGTCCCCAGAGCCAGCTCTGGGGACTCAGTAGGTGGCAGTCTTCACCTTGGCTTTGCAGAGATCTGTCACCCTGTGAAAGGTGCAGAGGACACGGACCTCATGGACGAGAGGTGGGCTGGCTGCAGTTGGCAGCTCAGGAGGTACTGCCAGCATCTCTGACTCCAGTGAGCTCCAAAGGATCTTTATGCACAACCAATGCAATTAAAAAGACAAAAATGAATGGGTCTGACAATTTGGAAGAGGTTTGGATCAGCAGAATCACTGCTCATTCATAGGGTAAGCAAGAAGAGGGATCAGTATAGTCTTTAATCTTTCCCTATTTTTTTAGGGGGAAATTTGGTGCAGGGGTGAAAATGGAACACCATTTTGAGCTGTGTTTTGGGACAGGGACAGTCTGGGTAAAAAGCATAACCTAGCAGAGCTTTATGTGGGATGTAACTCACAAGCC
This sequence comes from Petroica traversi, assembly GCA_025920805.1. Lineage (NCBI taxonomy): Eukaryota > Metazoa > Chordata > Aves > Passeriformes > Petroicidae > Petroica > Petroica traversi. The sequence goes on along the minus strand of JAHLSL010000078.1, from coordinate 3,819,957 downwards.
CACAAAGAGGGGAACACCTTCACCATGCAAGTCAGCATTCACTCTTTGAGGAAGATGGAAGGAGAAACTAGGGGTGTGGGATCAGAAGAGGTGAGACAGGCCCATGAATGAAGTTGCTGATTTCAGCCTGCCTCCTCTTAGAGCCAAGAAGAGGGACCAGCCCCAAGTGAACAGTTTGTCAGGATCAGCATCCTCCACCTGAGCAGGACAGAGCTGAGCAAGAGGGGCAGTAGCCTCTTCATGTGGTACAGCTGGAATGACCTAGCTGATCCTTGCCTCGGCCTTCGCATCCCTGCAAACCCCAGGTGATCCTAAGCCTTGTGGTTTTGAGCTATGATACTGGACTGCTTTCCCAAAGCCCTTACAGTCTCAGGCACTGCCAAGCTGAATTTTTTTGAACTTTGCATGTGAAAATGAGAGGAGGAGCCACCGCTAATGTGAGAAAGCATCCTGGTTTCCTCAGTGGATACCGATAACACCTGCCTTAGTACTCGGCATTACGCCTGGCTGCCTTTTTTCTCCCCCTGAGTGAGCTTGAATCAAATAGCAAGCATATTTTCCCCGCTTACCCAAAGGCAGATGTATACTCACACTCCTGCCATTCTCTCACAGCATCTTACATAAAACACCATTGGCTTTGGAGAGATGCCAAAACAAGTCTGAAGGAATGTGTACACGATCTACCAGAACAGGGTTTCCCCGTGTTTCTGACTTTATAATCCCCTTATTCAGAGTTAAACCAATAGGCTCAGACCTCCTAAACTGAAAACCTTTGCCAACTCCATCCACTGCCTTTAAAAACAAACAAGGAAACCCACAAGCTCATGCCCAGTTATTACCACAAAAGAGAAAACAAGAGACACAAAGCAAAAGAATTTGCCACATGCAGCTCTCTAAGTGCTAAGTCCATAAGTGAGGAGACATTTGTCTTTGTTCTGTGTAGTCGAACATGTCCTAACCTTTCAAACACCTTCACTCCAAAATTGCAGCTGATTGCTTAGTCACAGGGCATTTGCTATTTAAGCAAGGGCCTTTGCTCAGGCACCAAAGTGGTAATATTGCTAGATTATAAATTCAAGCAATGGGCAAGGTTTAGGGAAAAGACTTCTGTGAAGAGCTGCCTGAAGTTAACAGGGGTGGTAGGACTTTCCTGGGATCGCCATACTGCCACCACAGGTTGAAAAGCCCAAAGCTGCAACTCAGAATAGGCTCCTCACAATGAATAGGCTCCTTCCAAGCATGGAGATCATTGGGTGTCCACTAAATACTTTGGTGATCAGTTTTGGGGGAGGTGACGATGAAGGACAGAGCTCCCTCCATCCTTGCAGTGGTCCAGCCCTGACCCCCTAGAGCAGAGTAATCAGTGACACCAATAGTGACAGAATATGGCTGAAGCTGACAACACATTTATAATAACAGCTAAATATCTACCTGGAAAAGACTGCTATCACTACAAGGCCTAAAGCAGGTAATTGGAGACAGGCAGACCTGGGGGCCCATGCTTAGAACATGGCTTTTGGAAGATGTTTCTCCTAACCCAAGGGGAACAGGCAAGAAGCAGTGGATATACTCAGGGAGTCTCCTCTAAGCACCACCTCTTACAGCATGATATGGCAGATAGCCCTTTGCAAGCCCCTGAGTGCCTAGCTTGCTCTGGTGCTTGAAAGACTCCTCTGGCTGTTCCTTCATCCTTAAATCTCTACAGACATCCCAAAAGAGCCCAGGGTCCTTGGGTGGCACAGACCAAGTTATGTGTACACAGATAAATGGGTTTCTGCAGTCTGGCTACGGAAGAGGAATGCTCAGGCTTGCACAACACCGTGAGAACGCATGAATGAAGTCTGCACACTTCTTCCTTGTTCCCAGTTTACTCTGGAATAATAGTTTACTCTACCCAAGCCCTTCCTGATCCATATCCACAGATCAGCAGTAGGCTTAGCACTGTAGCCTGGTATGCAGACAACAGAGATACAACAGGGCAATTTTCTCCTCAACACCTCTCACTGAGCTTTGAGAGCGTCGTGGCTTCTCAGTGCAAGACAGCGAATCCAAGGCTGGTACTGGCTTTGAGTCACTGCCTCTCAAGCTTGAGCATCTGGCCAGCTGCTGGCCCCAAAAGCACGGTCCCGTTTTCCAGAGCAAGGGTGACTGTTCTGTGGTTCCTACTGTTTACATGCTTGAGAACCCTGGCTTCTGTTCCCCAGTTACCTGCCCACCTCCCGCCAGTGGTTCAGGTCCCACGTTTGGCCAAGAGTGTCCTGGGAATCTCCAGTGGCATCTTGCTGGTCCCAGCCACGTGGCTGGTCTGGGCTCCTGCCTGTGCCTGTTTAAAGTGTGCCCCATTTGCAGGCTGCTCCTCATGCTCCAGGCTTGGTGCAAACAAAGGAGTGACCCATCTCTGGATGCCACCCAGGGGAAGGCTGTGCTCAGACACCCTGTCCTGATGCTAATCACCCGCCTTTGATCCCGCAGCCTTTCAACTGCACCCACCAAATTCCCCCCATCTTCCTCCAGGCTCCCAAGGAAGCCCTGCACAGCTGCCAAGGACCATGATAGCAAGTGCCATGTCCAAGCTGTTCACAAATCTCAAGCCTTGGCCAGGGTTTTCAACAGGTAATTGAGGGTTTTTGTGTTTTGCACCAGCAAAGTCAGTACCAGCTTCTGTACCCCAGAAAACTGGGGTTTACTTTGCTAGCCCAAAGACAAGTAAGAAATCCGGTCATTAAAAACCTTCACCAATTTCTTGACCTCAGTGATCTACTAGAGATGGGTAAAGCTGCACTCACATCCCCTGCAGATCTTTCTGCCTTCTTCTAAGTGCATTATCTGTACACCAATAACAGAAATGTTAGCATTTGACAGTTATTTTCATTGTACTCATAATAAGAATTTAATGAGACTTCCATGGTAGGTTATCTTCATGGTCTGGGGATGAATTTTATTTCGGTTTTTAGTTAGTAGGTTTTAAATAGTTTGCTTTTGTCCCCTCGATCCTTAGATCAGTCTGAATATCAAACTCACAAGCATGTGGGAGACATTATTCCTAAGCAGAATCCAAATTTGACCACAGAGGTAGCTTTTTTAAACTTTTAAAATCCAGAGCTGAAGACCACAGCCTGGTCTGGGTCTGGATCCAGGCATCCAATAGAGGAGCAAAGCACACAGGGCCCCTCTGCTCCATGTAACTCCCCAAATTATTCCAAAGGAGTGTATCCCTGGGCAGCTGGTTTCTAGGAACAGTATCAGTATATGAGCCTTGTAACTCATTAATGCTAATAGCAGTTGCATAACGCACAGCTGAAATGTGGTTGTACAGTGAGCTAAGAACATATCCCAGCTACACTGGATACAATTGCCAAGCAAAGTTTCTAATGGCAGCTTTCCTTACCATCATAGCTGAATTTATCTTCAATTATAAATGCTCTGGAGAGGCCAAATTTCCAGATTTCAAAAAGCTGTGCTGCCAATTCTAGCATAATTCTCTGCTTAAATGCTGCATGTGTGGTCTGGAAGGAGGTGTGAGCACACCTTGTCATTGTTCTCTGTGCAAAACCTCAGGAGCAAAACCTCAGGAGATGTCCACAAGGGCCTTGGTCAGTCACTACACCTAACTGAAAGGGAGCTTAAGCATAAAGGATGGCACGATGTCTTCGAAGCCTCAGGGAGTCCTGAAGCACTGAGATACAACGGAAATCTCAACCTTTACAAAAACTGCTACAGCCTGGTGTGCTGCACACAGGTGCAGAATTGTCTTTTTCATTTTCTGCAGCTTTGGTCAGTTCCCACGACTCAGAGTAGCCATCTCATCCGTAGCTGGATTGCTATGAGACTATTAACTGTGCCTTCTTAAGGCTCTGTTTCTCTTCTTTTCTCATAGCCTCACTTAAATGCCCTTGACTGTCTTTAGATAAACAAGCTTTGGAGCATATTTAAAATCCAAGGCTGGCTGTATCCAAGGGCCATCAGATAACAGCCAAGGAGCTCTGTATGTACAAGCAGGACTTAGCCCTTAGTTCCTATAGCAAACAGCTTTCTACTGCCTGCTCCCTGCCAGCAGAAGTGTGGCAAAGTAATTCCCTCAGGAGACACTTCTCTGTGTCCTGGCCCTTGAGATGACCGTGCCAACTCGACACGATGCAGCAACAACTCCCAGCACAGACTAGGCTGCCCGAGGATGCTCCCTACCTTCCCCCTGTCTGAGGGGGCTCTGATGTCATCGTAGTGCCCAGAGGGATGTGTGGTTTATCCTGCCCACCCCTCTGGCCAGAGCCTGCCCTGACTGTGGCCTTCAGCAGGGGATTCCTCCACGTGTGTCCCCTGAGATCAGGGCTCATTAAGAGGCAGCTCCCTGGCTCGTCAAGCCTGCCTGTTCTCATTCTGATCATTCTTTTGCTCTGAAGGCCAGGGTCTTGCCCAGAGCCACAGAAAAAGATGTTTAGATGAATTGAAGGTTACTCTCTCCCAACTTCTGTGCCTGCTGCAGTGTCACTTCCATTTGGGAATGTGTCTTGATTGTAGCTGAGTGAAATGAATGATGAGGCTGAAGGATGAAGATGTGGGGCTGTGAGAGGATGAAGAATGCTTCTACAGCTTTGAAACAACAGAAAATATGAAATAAATCTTAACTCCCTGCTGGCAAACATGGGCAGTGTAAATAAACATTATAACTATGTAAATAGCACACAGCTCCTAGGAGCTGGATCACCCTCTGAAATAGCAGGTAGAGGAGTCTGCTACTCTGCAATAGAGGGATCATGCTTGGCTAAATTATGTAATGAATTTAGATTCACACTGTACAGTAACATCTTTATTGAAAACCATATTGTTTGGCCCTCCAAAGTGATTCCCTGAAGTAATTCCTGCAAGGAGCACACACCCAAGCCAGTCAGAATTTCTGGAATGACATTCCAGTTGCTCAACACCTGGTTATGCAGATAGAAGAGAAAACAGAGCAACGCCTTAGCCAGTAAAATAGATAAGGGTGTGAGAATCCAACTTGCTGGCTAGCACATGAAAGTGTGAATGACCTGGCCCCACGGCCAGGATTGCTCAAGCCAGAGGAGATACCAGTATCAATACACACATCTTCCTTCCTAGTCACAGGACTCCCCTCAAAGCTTGGTGCTGCTCTCAGATCTTAACCCCAGAATGGAGGGAAAGCACCATGCCTGCTGAACCACCAGCTTGCAAAGCTCTTTGCTTCTGCAAACCAAATGCAGGGAAGGATTAAAGAAATTCTCTTTTATTATTCCATCTAGTGGAAGTCCTTCCACCTCTTCAGATAAATTCACATGCAATTAGAGGGAGGTCAAAGAAAACTCTGTTTTCTTCAAAATGAGACTCGTGGCTCCACTGTTTCCAGTGGTCATGGGAACTGAGCACATCCATTCTGTGCCATGGAATGACTGGGATACCATCCCTGCGCTAAACAGAAAGCAGCTCCTCTGGGTCAAAATCACTGAGTGTATCCAACTTCTTTTTTTCATTAAACACCTAACAGCTTGAAGTAGAGACCGTTTTCATCTGTGTCCTCAGTATCTATCAGGACTAGGCCAAGAATTCTCAATTTGCCTCCATAACCAGAATAAAATATGTGCATCAATAGTAGTTTTTAAATTCACTGCCTAGCAAATTTTGGCAGCTGCAGCCCAAACTCATGGTTAAGGTAGGAGGGGTGAGGGGAGTTTCTAGACGTGGATTCCTCCTTAGCCCAGCTGAGGTGCAGAGACCACTTGGCAGGAGTGAGATGCAAGGAAACAGGTGGTGAGTAGGAGTTGGGGATAAATGCTGGGTGAAAGGGCACCTAAATCCTCCCCCTGAGCTGTAGGGAGACCTTCAGCAGCAGCCAGTGCCCCTTGTGTTACAGCACTGGCCGCAGCACTGGCTGAAGTGGTCAATCCAGCCCTGTAAAGGCAGCGTTGGTAAACAAAGATGAGTAGGTAGGACTAGGTGAGGGAAAAACACAGCACGTGGTGCCTCTCCCATAGGAAGGCAAGATGCTTGCAACAGATGCTGGTACCTATCCCAAAAGCCCTAAGGAGTCCCTCAGTGGGTGAACTGGCTGACAACTTCTGCTTTTCTCTATCAGCAATGAATCAAACCCTTCATTGCCACCCAGGAAGTTCCTAAGGCATGTTTTCCTACTGAATTCTCTGTTCTACAAGGGAGAGACCATAAATATAACAAATTAGGAAAGCAGTGTTCAATTCTTTTTTTCTTTTCTTTTTTAGCCTTTCTAACAGCTCCACAACAACTGTCACACAAAAAATATATGGGAACCTCATGTGACTTGAGGCATGAAGTCACACTAGAATGCCTGGTTGTCTCCCAGTTGTGGGAGAAGGGGCAGATCCTCAAAGACAGCAAGATCCTTAATTCTTGCTGGAAGAAAAGGATCTTCAGGTATCTGGATCTGTTTGTATGATGTCCTCATTCTATATGTCTCTATCTGTAACTTGTCACACAGTAAGTGACACAGGCCAAGTCTCTTGGTTTCTCATTAACTCCATGGGATTAGGCTAGCAAATGGTTCAATGGAAAAACTTGCCTCAAGCCCCACATGTGTAGATCCCTCTCCCAGCCTGCTCTGCAGCATTACTGAAGCTGTCACATCAAGCACTCCCAATCCATAATGAACCTCCCTTCTGCCTCCTTGCACATGTGCTTCATGGAAGACCTCGAAGTATAGGCTACACCCAGCCATGCCCAGAATCTTTCTTCATCAATTTGCTTTAATTGGAGCCAATGGCCAGCCTGTTTACCTGTCTGTCATGTAAACTCCAGTGAAACCCACAAAGGGGTACATCTGAGTGTGCACAAGGTCTGTATTGGTGGGTATAACTTATTAGATAAAAAAGAGAAAAGGAGGTGAGAACAAATTTCTGTAACTAACAGATGTGAGACACTGGCCAGCTAAGGAAACCCCCTTGGCCAGCACTATAAAGTCTCCCTGGGGTTTCTTAGTGTTTGTCAGCCAGCTCTCTACCCAGAAAGCAGAGCACGGGATAAGTGACCAAGAGTGTTCATTTTATCAAACCTATGCCACTGAGAACAGAGACATTAACAATCCCTTTGACTGAAAACAGAATAAAAGCAATTAAGTCAATAAAAGTTTTGGGTTTACCTCAAAGCCCTGCTGTGCCTGTTAACTGAAGGAGTAAGCTTCCCTTCAGTATCACTTTGGTTCTATATGCTTTCTGGGAATGGCACTGGTTTGCAGGCCATTCAATATTTGCCTGCACGACCGGTGTGTTTTCCCTCCTGCTCACGTGCATTGCTAACGTACTTTCCCCAGGAGATGGAATGTTTGCCATACCAAAATAGCAACTAAATGAATGAAAGTTCAAGCAGGGCTATAAATAGAAAGGGCAGCAGGTTTTCGCAGTGCACATATAAGCTACCTCACACCCACTTCCTTTTGTCTGCCATTAACTCTGAGATCTGAAGCGGAATAACCTTTCTGCACTTTGGAAGAATGAACAGCAGAACAATTAAGAGATCAATCTGTTATGAGGAAGTCACTGAAGTGCTGTGTAGAAAAAAAATGGACAGACTATTTGACAGATAGATAGATAGATAGATAGACGATAGACAGACAGTGCTGTGCCCTACAGTCAGAGTTACCAAATAGTAAATTCTACCAAGACATACAGGGAAATCTGGGGATGGCTGAATGGAACTGCTTTGAGTGAAATTTCACTCTGCCTGTCCTTAGCCACTCCTCTCGTGCCTGATGTGTAGCAGAGACAGAGCTCAGGCGATGGGAAAGGCACAGTGGCCCCTCCTGGTGGAAACCAGCTTCCAGGGCTGCGGGTTGCAAGGGAGAGAGAAAAACATGTGATGAGTTGTAAAATAAGACAGAAAAGCTAAAAAAACCCCAAAACACTTTTTTTTTTAAAATTTTAATTTTATTATTTTTTTTTAAAGGAGAAAACCTACTTGCTTTTCCTACCAAAGGGAAAACTGAACCCACTGGCACTATTCCAGCGTTGCTTTTCCATGTAAATAAATTACTTCTCATATTGCCACAAGGTGTGTTTAGGACGACTACGGGTGGAAGGGAGGGGGTTGCAAAAGCAGAAGGGGTGAGGAGGTGCTCCAGGAGGTCGTGTCAGTTCAGGTCTCAAAGTTCACAAGCCCTCACACTCCACTGCATTTTCCCGTGCTCACCCTGGACCTGGCTAGAAATTGTCTTGTGGAAGGCTATTAATAGTCAATAATTGACATTGAGATAAAAACCAAATACATCTGAGAGAAAGTAGCTGAGTCACGCAAGGTTAGATTAGGTGGCAATTTACTATTTTTAGTTTCAGTCGTTCCATACAAAACACAATCTCACTAAAAAGAAACACCTGCCCCAAATGCGGGCTCATAAAAATGTAACAAGTTCACAGGTTGGGTTTATCATGGTTTCAGTGTGCGATATGAGAAGTGTATGGATAAAGGGAGCCTTTTCTTTGTTTATGAAGTCCTTTGGAGTTTGGTATGTGGGACACTTGGCCTGTTGGGAGTTTCATGCTGTTTCTAGGTACAAAAGCAATACTGAGTAATAGAACAAAGTATCACAACATATTCCGATGTGTCTCCCTGTCTGCTGAGAACTCCAAACCATTTCTGCACAGCTGTCTGAACAGAGCTCCCAGCTGATCCTTATAATTTTGCTCCTTGCAATGGAGGTGGCTGTCCTTTTTTCCCCTCACTTTAAAAATGTTGAGGAAATGAGATGGAAATGCTGACAGACCAACTTCCTGCCTTTTCTTCTGAACAACTGGACGTGCCAGATATTTGCTCTCTCATCTCCTTTACCTTATCGTGCACTGTGCTGGGGCTGGCTGGAGGGGTGACTGCAGCTCTCCTGAGATCCCCTCTGGCGCATTGCCACTTGTTATTCCTGGGACTACATCTACCCAGTCACATGGTCACTGCCAGTCTGTTTTCTCTTTCGTCCATTCCAAAACACCCCTAAAGGGAAGGGGCCTGCATGAGAAAGGAACTCTAGATGTGTTTAGAAAAGTGCTGCAGCACAAAGCTGCTTATGCCAGGAGTTGCACGTCTGTACACAATGTGAGCAAGGAAATAATCTGTCTGGGAAGATGCTGCTTCACATGAAAGCATCTGCCTGCAGCTAGATTCCATCAAAGAGCAGATCTGTGGATTGATTTTCCCAGTATGACATCTTCCATCTGCAGAGCACTCCAAAGACCTTTTATTAGTTCCGCTCTTGTTCGTGATTGAAGCGACAAGATGGAACAGCTCACGAAAAGGCACTCAGCTCCCAGACACTGCCCCAGAAACACGGCAAGTGCGAGGATGGGGCAGTGGCAGAAGCAGAGTCACAGTGCAGGGGCAAGGGACTGCCACAGGAAATGCTGTGAGCACAGACAGTGGGAGTGGTGATGCCCAGCGCTGGCAACTGCATTTCCCAGTCTGTGTTTTTACGGAAGCCCCCTCATGATCTGGACACAAAGCCCAAGATTCACCCCGTGCCAGCACAGCTCCCCTGAGTGTGGCACCAGGAGCGCTGTGCCTGCCAGCACTGAAAGCTGGCACAGTTGCTTGCCCTTTCTGTCTCTCCACTTGGGCTCTCCACATGCACGGGCTTGTTTTCATGCATTTTTATTTTATTTGCAGTGATGTCAGAGGCAACCTTTTGATGACTTATGACCCACAGAAGGCTAGGTACCACAGGTTTATGAAACAATGAAGGAAGAAGAAAGTCAGGAAGAAAGTTGGAATAACATTAATTAAATAAACTCAGCAACCAAAAGGACAGAAGTGGCACATAATTTCATAGTGAGCTGCCACAGATGCTTCAGGAGGAGCCAGTGAATAAGGGAGGCTTTCAGAGTTCCTAAGAGATTTGGACACAGCAGAATATGTCCCCTAGGGCTGAGCCTGAATAGCCACATCAAACATTTTTGGGCCATAGCACACAGCACGTCAATTTGCCAGGGACTGGACTCTGCCACAGGATATGTGAATAGTGAACAGGTGGTCTCAATGAATCCTTGGAAGAACCACACAGATTTGCATATCCTTCTTCAGAAATGGATTTTATTAGATGGCCTTACAAAGTATTTGGCACAAGTGTGCTTTTATGTGATTTTATGTCCACAAAGCCCTATCAACTCATTATGCTGTAGAAATACAGTCCCTTGTGTGTCAGAGGGAAACTCTTTCTGGGCCATTCCCTGCGCTTTTAATTGATGGGAGAGAAATATGTTGTTCCCCAAAAGCATTTCCTACTGATTCACTTCTCTTTATCATCTGATTTACAGGTCTGATCTTGACTTTTCACCACACCCAGATCTGCCATTGACTTCAAGGAACAGGCCTCTGTGGGGGCAGTGTGAAAGTCACCCAATAAAGGTTTTCAAGAGGAAGCTGCCGAGTTCATTAACACCAGAATTTACATAGATCTAAAAGATGCCAGCAGGTTCTCTGTGGCAATGGAAGTGGCTCACTGCCCCAAAGAGGGACGGTGCAGCAGAGCCCACATGTTTGCAGTGACAATCCTGCCCAGTCCTGGGCAGGGAACAGCACATCCACTGCATGCTCTGCCTGCATCTCCTCCATTCCCAGCAGTGAAGGAGCTTTCATAAACATTATTTGTGGCTCATGAAGGACTGCAAAGTGTACAAACTCACTGCTCCCCTCCACAACCATACCAGAAGCCATCAACCTCTAAGAGAAGCTGGAACACATTACCGTTATTTTATTTTCTCCATGAAGAATTTGCCACAGACACTTAGAAAATCCTCAGCTCAAATCAGAGACTTCTTGTGTGAGATGCTCCATAATCACAGGAAGCAAGAGCTCCCTTTAGAGAGCAACAAAGCGCAGCTCTTGCGAAGTTGTGCAGACAACTACAGCCATCACTGCAGCAAGGGAAATGTTGACCCAGCCCTCCTCTCCAGGCCCTGGTCCTGGAGAGGCACTGGGATACACTGAGGCTTTGCCAGCCGCACCCACAGCAGAGTGGTCTTGTGCTTAGATAAACCTAATACTGCAGTGATTAATTACAAACACTGCTTCTGCAACACTTGGATGGGAAGAAATCTTTTCCTTCTTTTAGGGAGAAAGAGAAATGACACCTTTGAACAGCATAATTTGTATAAATTACTGTGCTTTTTACCCACAGCTCATCTGCCAAGTTCTCTTTTTTGGGAGGAGCCTGCATGTGTTTTGATGTGCAAAGTAGGATAATGGATTACCATTATTAAAGGGCTTACAAATTGGGCAGGCAAGCCCCGGGTAAGAGGTCACTCTGACTGTACAAAGGAGCGTTTGAGCTCAGTGAGGAAGCTCAGGTTTGACTGAGAGGACAGGGAGAAGAGTTTTTTTCTGCAAGACTGCAGGTCTGTCTGACTACAAAGAAACCAGCTACAGGCCTTTATTTCGTTCTGAGTTAGTCCTTCTGCCCATTTGTAGAGGGTGCTGAGCATGTGTGACAACAGATTTCACCCCACTTCTTGCCCCTCAAAATCTCTCTGCTACAGAGGGGAACTGGAAACAAACTCCTCATCCTGTGTGGCTGGGGAGGGGTAAGGGACAGCAGACAAGCTTCAGCTGTCCTTCCCAGAGGGTGACATTTCCCGGGGATGGAGCCACAGCTTCATTTGCTCCAGACACATGCTTGCCCTGGGTATTGGGCTGAAGGGTCACATCATGAGAGGAATGATACTTGTTTAAAGCACATCAATGTTGCAGCTTCAGGGGATGCTGGCCCTTAGGAAAAAAATCCATCCTTGTGCCAGAGAAGAGAGAGCTGTGAGCACAGACTGGGGCATCTGTTTACCTGCTTGGAGCACACTGCTGCTCCCCACATCTCAAGGTTGACATTGCCACCTGTTTCAGGTGTGGGAAACATGGCCTTCAGCCACAAAAGAGAAGTCTCATGAAACAAAACTGGAAAGAGGAACCAACAGCTTGTGTTCCCCAGAAGGCTGAGGAAGGGCCTGGTGCAGCACTTCTCAGGAAACAGTCTGTAGTGTCACTGGCTATGGTGACAGAGCAACCCTTCTCTTTTACAGCTGCAACTCCAGCAATTATATGAGACTACCACTTTTCATTTTGAAGAAAGAAAGAAAAAGGAAGCACCTTGGTAGCCCACAGGGTTTCAGAAAGATATTGAACTGCTTGACCCCTGAATTCTGAAGGATGGTTAGCAAATAAATGCAGTTAAAAATATTTAGTCTAAGATACCATCTTATATCAAGTCTATACCAACCATAAGCGTTTTTTGAGGGCTCTACTTGTGATTTCTGAGTATGAGGGTTTAGTTACACTGTTCTCTAGGACAGCCGTGCTTATTGTCCTAGAAATTTCTTATCAAATGCACTTCATTTATAAGCAAAGAAATGCAAATACAACTTGTGATTTGAGACTACTGACTCCTTACTGTTTGGCCCAAGCTGAGCTCTGACAGCAATAGTCTAGACAGGACAATTTGGGATGGCAGCTTTTACTCAAGGCCTCTGGAGGAGCCTGAGGTACACTTGAGCTTTTGATTTCCACTCAAGCTCTTGTGTTCAGCCCCTACCTTAGCCCCAACTGGAGGCTTCATTTAGATTTTAACTTCTTCTCTTTGTGAATCTCTCCCAAGTGTCTTCCTAGAACAGAATTCCCTCCACCCTTAGACACTGCTGTTCTCCAAGCTGCCAAAGCTTTGCCTGTTCTTCCTTTACAGTTTCATCAGGCTGTGACAGTAAACCCCAAAGACCTTCCTAGAACTGTGCAGCCCAGATACAGCATAAATCTCCCTCTACCGACACAGTGTCCTGAAGAGGGCAAAAAGGCCAGGGGGATAATAGAAGGTATTAAGAAAACACAGTTGTGTCACAGTATACTTTAATAACATGGTATTATCTTGAATCCATCTGCCCATCCCATTGCTCTTTTTTCCCTTCAGAACTACAGAACTCTAAGCTGACACATTTTAAATGGCTGTAGCAGCCAAAGAGATGAGGCCTCTCTCACTTGAACAGAAGACAACTGAAGGGGAACATGCTGGAGATCTGCAGGGAAGCAAAGAAAGTGAACAGGAAATTATTTTCAGTTTGCCCGGTAACACAAGCAGTATGCAATAAATAATTGTATTTACGAGACTGCAGGTGTGAAATGGAAGAGTCTTTTTGCACAGTGACATGTTCTGCTGCCTGAAAAAGCTCACTGGAACCAGGATTCTTTTTCACATTTTTGTCCACCATTTGCCTGTGGTACTCGCTGCCACTGCCCGATGTCAAAGTGGTTCAAAAACTACCTGGAAGAATTCAAAGATGGATCATCAAAGTCTAGAGGACATTCTGGTGTGAATATAATGCTATTATTTCTGTTTTATCTTTTTTCCTAATTCTGTTCCTGTCTTCCCATTTTCCTTTCTTCAACCTATGTACCATCTTCTGGGCCACAGAAGTTTTCTGTATTAGTTCCGGGCTTGAAGAGATTATTCCTTTTCTTTGCCTTTCAGCCATAGGGTGCAACTACATTTTACTACAGTTAAGAATCAGCAATGAGGTTTTAGGATGTGATGAGATGTTTTTCTCCAAAAAACAGATTTCAAGGTACCAGAAAGCTTGGCAGGACCATGGATTGACAGCAAATAGAGAGAACACGTCCCAAATAGCTGGGATCAGCGCCAGAAGTGTTTCCTAAGGGTTGCAAGTTTTTGTTCATTGGATCCTTCTTTATTTTTCAACTTAGTGTATGGTGGACTTCAAATATGCAGATCACTAGAAAGGCGTGTGACCATGTCATCAGAATGTGCTTGGTTCTGGATCCATAAAGTAATAAACATCTGACTGTTGCATTGAAGAGGTCATTACCAGAAATGATCCATGACCAGGCACCCGTGTCCAGCCAAGGGCGGGCTGCTTTCTGCTCTGTGCCAACACAGCTTCCTGTGTGGAAGAGGGTTCTCACAGACCCACCAAAACCAACAAGGATTTTTGTCAAGTCACTAATTTATCTCTGTTTCCAGCACCCCTACAGAGTGGTTTATAGTTCGTGAATGCCCTGGTTTAGGGCAAATTTTAGGAGGAAACCTCTGGGAGGGGTCTCCTCTAGGAAAAGCCGATTCCAACCTCTCCTCCCCCACACAGGTTTGGGAAAAATTTCCTTAGAGAAAAGTGGAAAAAACTATTTGTTTAACAAATTGAATATTCACAAGCATAGAAAATTTGGATAATATGAAAACAATGAAAACCTCTCCTTCCTCTGAAGAGATGGTAGATTCAGACAAAGACCGAAAGATGCTTCAGTTTTACGTCAGTGACATTAACTCTTCTCCATCCCTTGCTCCCCATCACTGTCCCTTGGGTTTGCAGAGATGGGCCTGGCTTTAGGAAGTGATCAGAGAGGGAGGAAAGGGCACAGGGAGGTTTCTTGCCTCAGGGCAAAACTAAATCCTCTGGACAGGAGAAAGTAGTAGCATGCTGAAACCAAGAAAACCCTGTAAGACCCTCAAGTGTTTTGTGTGAGGCAGTGCTGGAAACCAATGCTGTTCTTTACCACAACAGAAAGAGAAAGAGGGGTGAGGGAAGAGCTTTCTGACAAAAATCAGACACAGGTGCTTTGTGAAGGATCAGCTGCAATGCCTGTCCTGCTTGAATAGCTGGATGTAGCAGGGAAGCCTCGATGCTGTTTCCCTCAGCTGCTGAAGGACAAGTCTAGGATCAGCATATTTGCAAGAGGCTCGTGCTGTGGCCATGAGGGCAGCGGTGTGTGCTGCAGCCCTGCAAAACTCTGCACGGTTCAGTCACTTTGCTGCTGTGGCAAGAAGGTCCCGCTGCCAGGAGAGAAAACACGGACAGAGGCTTTTCTCCAGGGAAGCAGGTGCTTCAGTGCAAGAAGGCAAGCAAGAAAAGCAGGGGATGCAGTACCAGGCTGGCTGTGCTGGGGCGCTGCTTCCCAGCATAAACCTAAACGGTTCTGGCAGAAGGCAGGGATCCGTCGGCAAGAGTCAATGGAGAAGGAGGAAAGGCAGCTGAAGGGTGCAAACTTCCTGTCAAGGTCTGGTGGCTCTTAGGTGAGCATGAGCCTGCCTAGCCAAAAAGGTAGGAGGGAATTAGAGAGTGCTTTTACTTTGCATTTATTGAACAAAACAAGCAACCCCTAAAATGATGAATTTCTTCCTAAATATGAGGTGGGCAAACACAAGAAACTGCTTTTCTTTTCAATGGAAGCCCAGTATTCCTCACAAATAAGCATACATGAAGTAATGCCAGAACTATTTTTCTCTTAATTGCTGTGTCAGAGCCAAGATTATTATGGGTACCTAGGAAGGTTAATGGGTAACCTGGGTACTGTGCATCCAGCACTAGAAGTTTGATGTCTGATTTATTTTACATATTCAATGCAAAACCTACATGTTGAGCTGACAGGTGTTTTTGGTTGCTATGTATATCAATATATTTTGTTTATGTTCTGCCAGACTTCCCAAATGGTCATAGAGCTGGGTGGATCATGAGATACAATACAGAGAATGTGGAGACCGCTGGACAGGTCAGAGGTTTCTGACAAAAGTCACTTTGAAGCATCTTGGAGCACCAGGCACTTACTCTAACTCCTTGACCATCCCAAGCTACATCAGACGGAATAAGAGATGATGCTAGCAGAAGTCTAAAGGAGGATGGGAGACTAAAGTTCAAGGTTTTGTCTTCCCTCACGCCAAAGCAAAGAGCCCAAATCTTTGGTTGATCATTTCCTGGGTGCACTGTTCAAGGGCCTCTCCCTCCGTGTCAGAATGAAATACCTGCTCTCGCTGCCCTGACAGCCCACAGGTGCTGAGAGTTGCAACATGCTTCAGAAGCCAGCACTGAAACCCTTGCTCCCCTGATGGTATCACTGCACCGACAGAAGAGCTGGAGGTCAGACAGAGGAAGGGCACCACGGCCTGGGAGTTCAACAGCTCCATGATACTGAGAGGTGGCTCTGGGAGAAAAGAAACACTTGAGACCCAAAACCAGCAGAACAGGACTTCAAGCCGTGATTTATCTCAGGCAGGTGCCCAGATCAGTGGGCTGTAAACTGGGTCTTTTTCTCTCCCCTCAGACCCTTCTGCGGGAGCTGCCCCTCTCCATTAGGTGTTCAGTGGTCTATTTTACCTCTCTGCATCCACAGTCCAACAGAGCTGCCAGGAGCAGGACAGCCAGCACGGTCCCTGCTAGAGAGACGACCAACCTGCTCCTTCCACAAACGTGGCATTCTCAGGGGAGTGTCTTCCCATCTAACTGTTCCTTTCCACTGATATTGAGCTGAGCTGAGGGTAAGACTTCAGATGCATGTCGCCCTGGTTTGAGGGAACATGGCATGGTTTGCTCTTACAGGTTATCCTGGGGAGTGACCCTGAGCCTCTTGCAAATCTCACAAAACTGATGACCAAAGCAGATGACACCAAAGCAGAAGCACTTCAGCAGGAGAGAAACAGATGTAGAAGTGGCTCCTGCTGGCTTAACAGCCTTCAGATAAACATGTTCTCAGCAGGAACAAGAGGCAGGTCAATCCTCAGTCTGCACCTCACCAAGGGCATTTTCTTGAGGGCTGACTGGCAATCCTTGCAGCCACCACCTGTTCCCTAGAACATGTTTTTCCCTCCTGGCTGTACCCTCACACTTGGTAGTGCAGTGGAGACTAGTTCAAGCAGTATGAAAAAGTGATACTAACTGAGCGTAATTCAGAGGAAGATCTGCTACAGCTGCTATCATCCAGGCACACAGACGAGATTTAAGAACCAGGGCTTGGAAGAAGCCTGTTCTAGGAGTGACCAAGTTGATCCTGATAGATCCTTTGACTAGTGTCCAGGCTTTTTCAGTTCTGTCCTCCCTTCCCAGCACTGCTATACAGAGGTGTGACGACTTGAGGAATGGTTCAGCAGTCTGACACAAGCACCCTCACCCACAGTGCTCGCTCCCAAGCTGTACAGACTGCCAAGCATACCCTAGATTCACCTCAGAGCTGGCAGGTTCACAAATCTGTCCAAACAGGGCCTTTAAAAGGCAAATAGGAAGCTTCCTTTATTTGGGTACCCTTCGGAAATAGCATGTCTCTACAGCCCTCATTTGGCTGTCTTGTATGACTGTATTATGAAACAGGCTCATTACACACAAGTAATACTGTATTTCTTGCCTCCTTTCCTACACAGGACAGGGCCTGCTCCAAGGATGAATCAGAGGAGAACAACATTGTCTGTAGCATCCCAGGTTCAACATCTGTTGAAATTGGACAATAGTGTGTAAGTGGAGCAGGAAACTGTAGGAAGAGGAAGGATTAGGGCAGCCAGTTGCTGCCCTGAGGACCTGGCTGCTCTCCTGCCCTGCCGTGCAAAGGAACAAACCAGGAATTGTTCAGCATCCCTCACTAAGAATGTGTGCATGCACCCCTTTTCTGAATGCTCATCTGCACAGCCTTGCACTGGTCCTGCAGAAATGCAAGAAGCTCAGACACCAAAAGGAAGGACTGGGTTTGTTTTTAAGCTTAGTGTTACCAGCCTCAGCTGAGTCTGCACTACGTGGACCAGCGTTTTCCAGCAAGTCTTGCCAGATATGCCAGGGGTGGGGGGCACAGAAAAGCTCAAGGACCGTCTCATTGGTTTAGGCTGCAAGGTATCATTTGAAAAGTGGATTGCAGCAAGGCCTAAAGACACACTCACATGGAAAGTGAGAGAACTCAGAGCAGCCTTCTTCCAGTACAGCTGTGTGTTTCTCACCAGAGAATGAGGAGGAGAATCACTGGAGCATCGCAGGCCTACAGGACAGCCAGATCCACCTGCAATTTCAGTTGCTACAATAGCTGAGGAAGGGAGTGTTTTGTTTAACTGTAGCCAGGGTTACAGTCACCTATAACTGCGCACGCTTCCGTTTTGGAGCACTGGTGGGGTAAGACAAGTTTCCTTGATGCCACGGGCCTGTTAAAATGCAGTACAGTTATTTAGTGCATTGGTGACATAGTGCTCTCTGGCATGGCAGGCCCTATGTGGGCTAGTGTGCGCAGTGAAGTCACCAGAGGTTTATGGGAGGCAGGATTCCTGCTGTGCTCACCCGCTTAAGAAGGGCATTGGGTAAGAGGTGCTTGGCTCTCCACTTGCCTAAGCACGAGGAGACCTACATTCCCCACTCACGGAAACAGCCAGCCCCGCAGAGCTGGGGGCAAACCACCCAGTGCCTACAGCACCAAGCTGTGTTTCTGTTTTAAATGGGGAGTTGAATTTATTTTCGTTTGGGATTTTCAGCTGGAATTACCTGAAGCCTTAAAAAAACACAAAAAGATGACCAGCCTGGTTTGTGGCTTCTTCCTTGACTCTGTCCGCGTTGAGGCTTGCTGTGGAGTTACGGTGAGGTGAACTGCCAAAGCAGAGGGGTGAAGGATACAGTAAGGACATTATAACGACTTTATTAAGGCAATGATCCATCCAGGCAAGGAAACAACTGCCTGGATGTTAGTTCCTTTCAGTATCTTTAAAGGGTAACTCCTTGAGCAGGTGCAAGAGAGTGGGCGGAGGCTTCGCCCCACTGATGTCAGTAGGAACGCCCAGTTCCTTTTGAAGCAGCTCCTGTGTGGAAATGCTCCTCTGCTCCCCTCCTGGGAGTGTGTGAATTCTCAACAATCCGAGCTGCCGTTTGGCTGATTTACACAAATCCGGATAGCAAGAACTTCCTGAGATGACCCTGTTTTGTGAGGAGATTCTAATCTCATGACAAGTTTGTCTAGCCAGATAATGACAGTAATTAGCCAGGAGGCAAGAAGGTGGATCTAGGTATTCTGCTTCATGAGTAAGAAGGATGTTTTATGGCAGTGGAATTAGGAGGAGGATGGAAACTGCTAATATGCTCCAAAATGGAGTTGGAACAAAGAGCAGAGGACTGCACTTGGGGCTCCCCAACCTGATCTCCTCCCAGAGTGGAGAGGCTCAGTAAGGGCAAGGTCCTTTTCCAGAATAAGACAGTGCTGAGCCCATGCTGGCATTTGACATCAGCAGCATCCCCTTTACCATTCCTCCTGCACAACCCAGCTTGTCTGAAAAATGGAATGTGGGACAAAGAGGACTAATGTAATAAACAAATGCCAGCATTTCAGATATTCAAATGAAATTTGTAGTGGATAAATGGGCAAATAGAAGAGGCAGTCTCTCAGTAAACACCATACTCATTCTAGGATACGATAAGCTGAAATATAACCCTGCAGTTCCTATGTTGCTTGGTAGGGGCTTGCCTGCTGCAACAAGGGCAGACCTGTCTTATCTCTGGTAATTTCCAGTCAAATATTTGCAAAGTGCTTACATATGGGGTAGATAAAAACCCACAGGAATGGAGAGAATAGAGTACTTAATTCACAAGTGAATGCTTTTTTTTAATCTCGAAAAAAAGGTCTTTTTATAAAGCAAAGGTGAGATGTTCCTTGCAAACAGGTAGCTCTGGTGGTATCAAGTGATGCACTTTTGTCTTTCTGGGGTGCTGCCAGACACCCTGAAATGATAGAGTGAAGAGGAATGTGAGATTTCCCCCTTTCATCATAATGGTTACTTTGAAGCCTAATTACAGCCATTTAAAGAGCAGCCTATTAGCCATGCTACTGCTGATGGCTGCACTGAAATACATGGCCTGACAGGGAGCTAGCCGGGCAGCTCAGACGTCCCACTGGAGTTTGGGAAGGGCACGAGGCAGCAGCAGGCATCCTGGGCCTGGCAGCCTCTGGCACACCGGCTCCAGGGCTCTGTGGAGCACAGGAGCACCGTGGGACACGCTGCAAGGTGATACTGGACATGCCACAAAGGCCAGTGCCAGGCAGGGACCCCCGAGGGCTTGGCCAAATCACCTCCAAAACTCTGCAGTTCTGGATTGTGTCAAAGGATGGCTACAGCAGAAAATAAAACCAAGAGGCAGCACATCAGTTATGGTTCCTCCTGAAAGTACCAAGAGCCCCTGCTGAACCCCAGCTGCTGCAGGACACTCCCTGTAGACAGATCCCCACCACTTCTGTGGCTGTGATGGCCACAAGACCTGGTCACATTTAGTGTTGCTTTTCTCTTGCAAGGCTTGCCCCCTTCATTATGATTCAAGTTTCTGTCTTCGTGTATTCCATAAACCAGGCAGCTCGGCTTAGACCTTGAGTGTCCAAGCACTTTGCCCTTACCCAGGAGAACTACAACTGATAACCCAAATGCCTCTAAAATAAAGGCCTAGCACAATGGTGTCCCTTCAGCAGTGGAGAAGAAGCAGAGAGCTGAGAACGTAGACTCTCTTACCCTCTTATCTTCCTTTACAAGTTACACCAGTTAATTTCTTCATAGTTCCTCATGCTGCTTCTCTCAGGTGGGCCACCCAGCACCAGGTATTCACCTGGCGTAACTGGAATAGCTGTGTCTACTGGAAGTCTGAGGGTGATATTCATGAGCTGCAGACCGACACTATGAAGGTCCTGTGCCTCTGGTCACACGGTGAGGTCGGTGAAACCAGCAGGGTGCCACTTGAACTTGTTTGGTTATAAACTGTGGTGGTTCAGCTGCTCCGTGACCGACCGAGACACCCCTGCAGCGGAGGCGGGATCCTCTGAGGGCTGGAGCTGGGAGCTTGGGCAGGAACAACAGCAGCTGTCCCAATACACAGTGTTCCCACTTGGGAATCAAAGCCCTTACTAAGATCCTGTCATGTTCAGACATGTTTCATTCTTATTCTTGCAGACATAATAGGAAGGCAAGGATCCATCCTTTTTCAAGTGCCTCTTTTTTTTCCCCTTTTGCAGTGGGAGAGGAAGACAAACTGAAACATGCACTTGCTGGAAGACTGGAAACAGGAAGTTCTGTTTGATTTGCACACTCCCTGTTCCTAATGAAAACAAGGAAATATAAATGGCAGCCTTTTATTTCAAATTTGGCATAAAAATTTGCCTTCCAGGCATCGTCAAATAACAGACTTCGCACTCCTTGGAATTAGGCTGAGAAGTAAAAGGCAAAGGCTCAGTCCTGGAAGCATTTCATTTAGTTACAGTTCCCCATTCAAATCTCATCTTTGAGAAGCCCACAAAAATAGCAGCAGCAAGATTAAAAATATTAACTATTTTACATAATTTTTATTTATAAAATGCTTCTTCCCTCCTTCTGCCTCACATCATGGGGAGCACATTAGTGTTAGGGAAAAGCACTTCACTGAAATATTTTTAAGGTAAGAAAAAAACTTTTTTGGATTTTTAAATTATTGTTTTCCCCTCTTTTACTTTCCTTCCCTTATGTAATTTGGCCTTGTTTTTAATCCTTTCTGGTCTTCTGCTATTTCCATCTAGGAACACTTCTGGTTATACTAGAAATTGAGACAAAGATACACAGCAATAAAAAAAAAGTGTGAAGTGAGTTTATATTTTGAATCTAAAAGGACAAAATCAACTTAACAATTCAGTGGAACTGAGTCTTCTAACAAGCCAACTCGGCACAAATATTTTCTTGAAAATATTGGTTTTGTTTGAGCTGTTATCTTGTTCACTACAGTTATTCTGGTCAAAAACTATCTTATTTATCTGACACATCCACAGACACGGAGATAAAGGATTCTACAGAAGAATTACAGCTCCCACATCTAGTGGGAGGAGAAAAGAGGCTACACGGACTCGACTGAGAACTGAGAGGCTACAGCTTGCAAGCACTGACCATCCAGATCCCTCTTCATCCGTGGTGGGATCATAAGAGAAGTTTTACTTCCCTCCTGCCTTGAGAGCAGTGGTGCACAAGCAGCATCTGAGCATAACTGACTCTGCTGCTCTCACAGGACAATGTGGCAACCCTTTGTCACTTTGAGAGCAGTGCTCTCTCCAGAGTGGACTGCTCCTGCCACATGAAGTTAAATCCCTGCCTTATCCCCTGCACCTGAAACTTGTGCAGTGACAAACACTAACTGGGCTTCACATATAAACTTCATAGAACTACACCAAAAGCAAGTACTTCACATGACTCCTTCCAAACTGACAAAGAGGAATGTTGGATTTGATCTGGAGGGATGGGGCCTATACAAGTTCTGTCTAACTACTAACAGCACTTAGGATCAGCAGTTTCTAAAGACAAAAATTGAGTTTGTGTGTCTGCACTAGCCTGAAGACCAGACTAGAAGTCCTTCCTGATCTTCCTCCTCTAAGACCTCGGAGCACAACTCTCATGACAAAGTGCCTCCTTTCTGAAGCAGCTCATCAATTTTGATCTGATTTGGCTTCTCAAAATTTAACAAACTTGTAAGTGCTTTGGAAAAAATGCTTTGGAAGGTAAACACAAACATCCCTGTCCAGCAAACTGAACTGAATGATTCCCAGGATTTCAGTAAAACATTGTAATAATCACCATATAATTGCAGGAATGTTTAGGCCCAGTGAAAGAGCATTTCCTGAGGTTAATTCCAAATAAGCTGTTATTTGAGCAGTGGAATTAATGAGTTCTAGGTCACCAAGTACCTCTGTCCTTTGTCCCTTAATCTCCCCACCACAAAAACCTCTGCTCCTGTGTCAAATGTAGATGAAATTAGTCAATGCCTTCAAAAGTTATTAAGAGGAGACTGATAAATGATGAGACAGATAATATGCTCGTGCAGGCTTATCTCCTCCAGAATCCAGGCTCAAAATGACCCACACAGCTTCAGCCCAGCCCAGCAATTACCACTGCTCACAGTAAATAGCAGCACAATATAAACAACATAAATTCATTTGTATGTAAATACGACACTGGTGTTCCCTGCACAAGTATAATTCACATTGTTGAGGCCATAATAATGCAATGATTGATTTTAATAACTATTCCTCTTTGTGATACAGGATTTAAGTCTGCTGGGAGACCTTCCAGCACCTTCCAGTACCTAAAAGGGCCCCAAGAGAGGAAAAAAGGGACTTTGGGTAAGAGAGTGAAGTGACAGGGCAAAAGCAAGCGTTGCTGTCCATGGCAGGGGCTTGGAACTGGATGGTCTTCAAGGTCCCTTCCAACCAAAACCATTCTGTGATTTTTATGATGATTGCTAAGCCTAGTGAAGATTACAGACTAAGAGGAAGCAGTGTCCCAAAGTTTTGAATTAAACAACAGAAGAGTTCCTGTGCGTGGTCATCTGTAAATAACACTGAGAAACTCTTGTCACAAGCAGAAGCACATGGGTCTTCTCCTTGTATCTGGGCATTGTATGATGACTTAAGTGAGATGGAGTCATCCATAAATTTTTCCCTCAATGAAATTTCAACTAAAAAAAACCCACCCAAAATGAGATCTTTTTTGGAACTACTCCCATGCCTGAAACATCTAGATCATCAGCACGATGATAGGAGTATGTGGTTAGAGATTAACTTTAATGATCTGGCTTGGCAGATAGACAAAAGGCCTCAATATATCTGAAAATATATCTCAATATATCAGAATTTATGTGCTCCTACGCTATGATTTCAGCTCCTGAGTGTGAAACCATGCTTTGCGTGTCTGCTCTACCAGTACTTGCTCAGAGGGTTCGTTTCACAGGATTTATTGTAAAAAGCCTGCGTGTCCATACCCTTCCCTTTCATGATATGAATCTAGGAACTCTCATTTATGCAGTGCTATGGAAATGGTTGTCATGATGGGAGAATTGTGATTTCCAGAAGGGAATAGGGAGCATGGGAGGAGATGTCCATCAGTCTGGCCATTCCTGTAATCATCACACAAGCAAATTTCTAAGAGTTACGCCACAGTTTCAGAGTTCTCAACCAAGTTTTTATAGCTGAAGTTGCTGAATTGTCCATGTATTGAGAGGGTGATTTAAAAGCACATTCCTAGCTCCAAATTTCTGAGCTAAGGAAAATGTCCCCGTTTGCATATATTCCATATGAAGACCCCAGGGTTTTGTTCTACTCTGCTCTAGCCAAAGCGGGTATCACTAATCACCTCCCTGCTGCTCACATTAGCAGAAACTTCTGCCCAGGTACAAGTGCAGGCAAATCTTGAGGCTGCGCACAGTGCAGCTGGCCTTGGCCTTGCCTGTTCCAAGACTCTGTCACGTGCTGCAGTCAGGCTTGAGCCAAAGACCTTTGATTAAAACAGGGTTTCTTCAAGCTTCCCGAGGCTTGCCTTTGGTGTGTGTGTGCTCCATCTGCCACAGAAAATGCAAACAAAATTGGATTCTCAGTACTGGGTAATGCTGCCCTAAAACAGGTCAGCCTGTGTGCATTCAGAATTGCAGCAAGTGGGGCTATTTGTCCTCCACCAAGCCTCCTTTGCTGGCTTGGGTACTGTATTTCCCTTTGCCTGTCACCCATGCAAGTGTTCACTCTTAATTGGTGGCTTAAGTAAAGACGGGCCAGAATAAAGGGCATGAACAGCTCACAGCCCCCAGGTGGGAAGAGCCCCGAGTGCTCAAGAAGAGGAAAGTAAAGAGATATTAAGGCCAATCAAAAGAAAGATCACACAGTAAGGAATGCTGATGTGGACCATTCTCCCCCATGCAAGCACTGAGGTGTGTTTGCAGAGGGGGAGACAGTCTTCCTAAGGCAAGAGAGCAAAAAGGATAGTTCTAAGGATATGGATACAAAACCACACTGGGCAGCACAGGGAATCCACTCCTGTTTCTCAGTAGAGGCTCTGTGAGTGACTGCATCCTTGCTGCACATCAGGTGCTTTACTCCAGCACCAACACCTCTCTGCACTCTCATGCTTTTCCTCTTCTAGGAAACAGCTTACAGGACAAAGATAATTAATCTCATTTTGCAGGCACAGAAACTGAGGCAACAAGGAAGCTGAAAGGAGTAATAAAACCCATGCCAGACAGTGGGCCTGGCAGCTGTGCTTCCCCTTCTCCAGAAGATTTTCGTGCATGGAAATCACAAGCAAGAAGCACTCCTCCCAAGGCTCAGGAGAGAGGATGCTTGGATTTCTCACTCCCAGTTGGTCGTGCAGCCCAAAAACACACAGCCACAGAGACCCAGCAGTCTGCAGAAGAAGCCTAAAGAAGTTAATGGAGTCAGCTCTATCTGTGATCTTTATCTGAGTCGCTCTGATCTCCCCACACAGCCCTGTCTGCGGAGATGCCGTGCGCCTCCGCCATGTCCTCCGGGAATGAGCCCCCAGCTGCCAGACAGTGGAGGGCAGGCAGCAGGAAAGGGGGCAGGTGTGGCTCTGGCACAGTTGGCCTCACTCCCTGGCCCAAATCAAACACCAAACCACGCTGGACTTGCAGTCATTATGAAAGGAAACGTCAGAGTCTCCAGGTCAGGCTGCAAGGCGAGAAGGTGGTAATGTTCAGCTTCTCTCTATTTCCCTTATTCTCCTTTTTTCAAAAATTCTTGGTGGTTATAAAATTAAAGTCCTTAAGTTTTTGCAGCTGTCATTGCAAATGCAGTTTTTTCAGATTCACAAGATTCCATTCTTCCAAGAAAATCACAAACTGATGAGTTTGGGAAAAGTTTTTTTTTTCCTTTCTGAACTTTTACCCAACAGAGCAAACTAAGCCACTGGATTTCCCTGCTGGACTTTGCTTTAATTGAACAACATAGCAAGTCCTCATTCCCCTCTTTGAACTCCACCATCCCTAACACACCTGGGAGGGCAACATCTCTGACTGTGCCCTGCCAATCCCTCTGCAAGGTGCAGCATGGGAATATGTGATTTTGGGGACCTTGTGACTGCTGTGGTCAAGTGCCTTGGGTTACAGAGGATAACAAGCAATGTGCATAAAGCAATGTACTGGTGTGGGAAAACCTGGCTTAAGATTGACTTGACTTGCACTGAAGTGTGTCAGGTTGGGGTGAGTGAGACACAGCACTCTGAGAGAGAATGACTGATCTCCAAAAGCTGCACCTGAAGAGATGAAGTGGATCTGTATAAATGGGCCTTCAAGAGATGATCACAGTAAAAATACGAGATAGCACCTAACAGCTAGAAATACAAACACACAGGCAGGTACTTAGGTAGTAATGCAAGAGCTGATGGAAAAAATCAAAATGGAAAAATGTGGTTTCTTCAGGCTGAAGTGAGAGAGGAGCAGCTCTTGTCTTTCCTGTGTTAACAGTGCTGAGCTGTCCCTTACAGCATGTCCCAGCTGAGGATCCATGGAGCAGCTCAGCCAGCGTGTTTAACCAGATTTTCCACCACACCTTTGGGCTGCAGCACACTGTCATTATATCATGCATGCCTGAAATATCTCAGTAAAGACAGGATAAAGGAACCAAGGGATCTGTTCCTGACTTTGTTCACTGGAGCTAGCAACAATCCTGTGTGGCTCCTGGGGGCTGTTCTGGAGGGGTGAGGCCAGCCAGTCCCCATGCACCTCCCTGCTCTCTCTCTGTAAGCAAGGCCCAGCATCTTGGCAGAAGAGTTGAACTGTGACAGGGCAGGAAAGCGCCCACGTTGTTGCATGGCACACAGGGCCTTTCCATCTCTGGGTTCAGCCTGTGACACAGACAAGTCGTGTCTGCAGACAATGTGTGGGAGAGTACACGTAAGCATCCTGAGATGCAGAGGTGCTACTGCATGCAAT
Source organism: Petroica traversi (assembly GCA_025920805.1). Taxonomy (NCBI): domain Eukaryota; kingdom Metazoa; phylum Chordata; class Aves; order Passeriformes; family Petroicidae; genus Petroica; species Petroica traversi. The sequence goes on along the minus strand of JAHLSL010000078.1, from coordinate 3,793,501 downwards.
TCCCTTGCAGACAGATTTCAGATTCAGAAAGAGAAAATAACCCAAAACCTGGACAACTGCAGAGTCCTTGACCAAGGTAGAATCTGCTGGGCTTAGGGAAGTAAAACAGCAAAAAACCCGCACGTTACTCGTGTGTAACTTCATTGAGGTGTACCTGCACAGCTCAGGTATGTCCCAGGGAGGCCAGATTCCTTTACACAGACCCGCATTAAAACAGGATTCCACAGCCTGCCTGCTCAATCACCCACATTCTGAACAGCCTCTCACTTCACAACACTTCGCAATAACTTAGGAAAAGTTTTGAGGTCTTCCCATTCATGTGGGAAGAGGCTGGGGGTTTCACAGCTCATTCTCTGCCTAGCCCCAGCCACAATTATTAACTCATCTTATTCTTCCAAGACCCACACAACCTCCTTGATGGAAAAGCATGAGTCCTTCTATAGGATGGGCCCTGTCATTTATATCAGGAGATCAGATCTTGCACTTTCCTCATTCCTTTCTTCTGAGTAAGACCTTCTTTTGCAAATAGACAAGGGAGGGAGAGAAGAAAAGGAAGTCAAACAACTCCTTCACTGCCTCACAATATGCTAATGTTCCCAGAATATTTATTTGGGGTTAGTTTGAGCCCAGTCAAATGGTTTTGCCTGACCAGGACCAAGGCCTTATTTCAGCCTGTAGCTGGGCTGACACAGAGCCTTTGATCTCCTTCTTGCAGGACATTCAGACCACTCATAGCTGTCTGGCTGCAGCACGGTAAAAAACAGCCTGGCTGCATAGTTCAGCCCTCAGAGCAGAGGAAGGTCAGGCAGCACCTCAGCAATACTGAAACATTCAGGTTAGCCCAAAATAAACTGAATGCTTTGGCATACACAGGTGGAGCTTGCTTGTGCACAAAACGCCTTCTCCTTTCACTTCCCAAGTTCAAATCAGCACAAAAGCCCAACTTCGGGGCTGCACAAGAGCAGCCTGGCACTGGCAAGCTGAGGCATCATTCGTAACTCTGCCCATCTCTGCAGTCTCCACTTCTCCCTTGCCTTACTCCTCCTTCTGTGGGCTGGCCTTACAGTGCTTGTTATTGCTCCACCTCAGATGTGCTTGTCAGGTGGCTTCACCAAGACCGTACCAACTCTTTTTCTGCTTTCGCTGCTTGTCAGTGGCACCCAGCCCTGGCTCAGAATATTGACATATTTCCTCCACACCCAGACTCATGGCAGGTCCTCCCTGTCTTCTGCTGAAACCAAGAGCCCATTAAAGTCCTCCCAGCGGGGCTTGCTCCTCTCTCTCACTCACCACGTTCCTGGAGTACACCTTAGAAACCCCAGGGATTTGCACACAGACACAGTCACGGGGGAAACAAAGACCAAATAAGCATAGACTCAGTAAAGTGCCCAGGTAAACCCAAACATGAGTTCAGTTATCTACTTTCTCGCCTCTCCAACAGAGAACAAGAACTGTTGACAATATTCCTTAGTAAGAGCACTGGCCTCTTCTCAGTTATGCTGTACACTAAGCTCCCAATGGGAATCTGTTAAGCACTTACACTGGAGGTGAGCAGAGCTGCCAGATCTTGCTGAGACATCAGTGAGTTCACAGAAGGTGACGGGACCAGATCCTCAACTGCAGAGCAGCATTTTCAGAAGTCTTCAGCATAGGCCCAACTCTGTCCTGTGGAGATCAATGAGGAAACACCACAGTCAGTGACTTCAGGGTGTGCTCCTGGCTTTGGAAAACCAGCCATAGATTTCAGCAGGACTTAGGCTGTCATCCATGAAACTTGCACCAAACGATGTGGCTACGCTGCACCTGCATTTCGCCTTAAAGGATCTTAAACTATTTATAGTCACTTGCGCTGTACTTTGAGGTGTGTTTGGGTGGGTAAGCAGCAAGGACAAAGCCATGCACCTAAGTCACCCTACTGTAAACAAAGATACCTTCAATAATGTGCAGAGCAGAGAGGACAGGCAGGTACCTGTGCACACATACTTGATGCCCTGTCCCCACCAGGCAGCCTGGAGAACTCTCACCTCACAGCAGTTATTCTCCTGTGACGTTAGCCAAGTAGACACACTCCCAAACATAAAACTCCAGGTCAAACAAAATATCATCTTTTATTCAGAACAAATAATTCTCTTTCTGTGAGCGATTTTCATTCTACGAGAAATGAAAAGTAATAAAATTTTAAAATTGAATGACCACTTAAAAAATAAATACAAGACTTTTGTATTGAAAAGACTGAAATTAGACCTTACTGCAACATTTCTTTTTTCCTGGACTAACTTCACAGATCTGCTAGACAGCCGTCATGATCAGATGAAAGGAAAGCAGTATGTACCTCAAAAAACCTCTCACATGTGATCACAGTCAGACCAGCAGCCAGGTACTTTACCAATAACCCTCAGCACTGATCCTAGGCCAGAATTTCCCCTGCTGTCTCTCCATGTGAGATTAAATGTTAATCAAAGGAAAACAACCCAAGTATTAGGCTGTTTCACTTTACCTCTAAAACAAACACAAAAGCCTTCAGATCACACCCATTGTTTCACATACCTGAACCTTCTCACGTGAACTTTGCTGTCTCCTGCAGCTGCATGTGCTGATGGCAGGGAGGTTACTTGGGGTCCTTGCTGCTAACCCAGAGCAGCACAGCATACTGGCTGTGCTCCCTACATGGCTTCTGGCTGCCATATCTGACTACACTTCCTAATTTTGTGCCATGCCCCAAAATTAGAAAAGAAGAAAAAACCCAAATGGTACCTCTAATATTGTACAGCGAAGGGGAAACCAAACAGGAAGACTCCAAGCCCTTCCCTCTCCACCATAGACTTTCCAGAGTGGTATTCAACCACCTCTGAGATCCCTCCACCTTCAACACCCAAACAGCTGCTCTTGCAGCAAAGGCCATTCTGAAAGGTGCCCTGGATTTCAGGCATGCTCCAATATAACAATGCAGAGATATATTTTTGTTGTTGTTATTTGCACTAAAGGACTATGAAAAAGCAGAAGATGAAATGTCACTTCTAGGTTAACTGAAGCAAAGTGACAGTCAGAATGGCTAGTGCAGGACCCAGTAGGTCCCATTGATTCCCAGTGTTTCCACAGTTTGTTCCTCCTCTTCTGCTCAAAAATGGCATCCATGCAGAATTTGAGGCCTCTGGATACTTGCCCAGGATTTCTAGATGTCCTACATGTGAGTCAGGGTATTAGTTCTTCAGAAATCACAGCCATGTCTGCAACACACATACAAACCCTCAGCCAAACTATCAGTTTCAGAGTCACTGTGAGAGACAGTATCTGTTTTATTTATGCAGCTCTCATTTCAGTGCTGGAGTCCCTTGGAAGCACAGTACTTCACTGAATTGCAGAGTGTAGGGGCCAAAAGAAAAGCCCAGGATCCTGCCTCTAATGGTGCCTGAAAGGAAGGGGAATGGGACAGCACCGATACAGAGCACTGGACCAAAGGGCCTACACCATTCAGAATCTGACACTGTGGGCCTCGGGGTCATCTGCAGAAGGAAGCAGTACTTTGATCTTTGCAGTCAGCACCTTTTTCTGGAGTTCTCCTTTCAGTGGGTCTTTGATTTTAAAGCCATGTATATTCCAAGTCAATCCGTACTAAAAATAGGATTCCTTACTAAGAATGGCACTGGCATTAATCACTTTGTGCTCCGTTCTCATCTCATGCTACATTGCCACACCTCCGGCTGGAGGAGTGTGCTGCAGTAATCATCCACAACTATGTGCTTCTGTGAGCAAGTTTTGAACCTTTGCCATCCTTTGGAAGCTCCCACCGTTTTTTCTTTCATGTGCTAATGCAGTTCAGTGGTTTATCTCCATTCACATCCTTGGGGCACACCTCTTTCAGACTGTACACTGACAACCCAACACACAGTGGGAAAACACACAGGAGATGGAGCCGTCCCCTTCCTCCCCCTTGCAGCTCGAGCCAAAATGCAGCTCTCAGCTGAAGGGATGCTGTTCTTACTTGCATCCAGGAGGAAGCAATTTGCTCTACTGGGAAGCTACTGCATCCTTTGGCTTGGAGCATCAGCTACACCCCTCCAAGTGCTCATCAGTTACTAGCAAGGAGGCTTTCAGGCTTTCCTAGTGGGAGGGACACTCTTCCAGCTCAGTTTCACCAGATGCTAAGCAGATGCAGGGTATCACTCCTCCTCAGTACCTCTGGAATGGGTGTGGGAGGTGGGACATATCTCTGACCAGGTCTAGTTTCATACTCAATCCCCCTACATGGGGGTTTGAGGGATTGTTTTCAGCTTTCTTTTGCATTTTGCACATCACTTCCAAGTGCAAGAACATGTTTCCACCTGCCATCCATGCCAGAGGTGCAGGCAGTGCCAGAACTGACTGTCACTTGCTCTGATAAGGGGTTAAATACCTACAGGTAAACCTGGGCGTATGTTCATAATGCAGGTGGCAGTGATACTTTAAAGGAGGCACCTTTCTTTGTTCCCTTAATGATTCATTCATTGGGAGTGTGGGAATTAACCTGTATACATTTTTGCTACTAAGTAGATACACCTAGATCCTGAAATAGTGGATGGGTGAGAACCAGTTGCAGAGCCTCTACACATTGTCCTGGTAGCACAGAAAGAAACAAACCCACAGTACTAGGCTAGGAAGAGATGACTGCATGGCATTTCTCAGAGCAAATTCTGTTTACCTCCTGTTTGCCAGTGACTCACCAAAAATCCTACAAGGCTGCAGGAGACTCCCCTGAGAAAGGCTAGAGCTTCACCTGGGCTCTTTTTTCTGGGGCCTAAACTCTGACAGCTGGGATTTTCTAACTAATACGGCTCAGACTCAGCAGGCAGCCAGACTTGGGCTCCAGCAGCCCTGGGAGGAAGGTGTGGGATTGCGTCAGGAAGACAATATGAACAGGGAGGTCGGCTTTCCAAGCCTGGCTCAGTGCCTCCTTTGTACACTGCAGCTCACACCTCATCAGCTGGGAGGTGGAGAAGAAACAGCACTGTATTGAAGGCACATGTCACTAAAGGAGAAATTTGGCTCTCACCTGGCCAAAGGAGGATAGAAACCTTTCTGGGAGGCTGTGCAGAGCAGGATGAATTCTCCAGACTAACTCCTGTACTCCTAGTACTTTCTGATTCTGTTGAAAAAACCTTAGAGGCTCAATAGTTAATCAGCCTAATATTGTTTACAGAGGACAGACTAGTGCTGGTTTATGCACTAGAAGCTGTAGAGTCCATGAGCACCAGAGGAGCCGTATGGGCTGACAGAAGCATGAGACAATGGTCATTGCCCTGCTGCTGGTTTCCTACAGCTCTGAAAGGAGGTCACAAAGCACTCCTGTTGCAGTGTGGTGAGGTCTTGGTTGCTCAACTTCTTCAAGAAAGGCTCCACAGGGAGATGTAACACCTCAGACACTGCATGACCTGCCTACACCTGCTGGAACCTCCAGCCAAATGTCCCTCACCACAACAGCCAAGAGCACACGGCTTTGGATAAAAAGCCAGGAGCAGTTTAGAGAGCACTGTTGTGAAGGAGACAGTAAGGAGATCCTGAAGAGGCAGCATCCTCCCACTGCAGTTGGGCCAGGACATGAGAGCAGTACTGTCATACTAACAGGGCTCTTAATTGCCACAAATGAATCACAGCAGTTAGAAATGTGCAAACAGACCTGAGGCTCGTGGGATCTCCTGCAACTGTCAGGTCTCTGTCCAAGCCAGGGATGAATCCCCACGTAGCTGTCCTGATTCCCTGAGAAGGCACAGCACATTTCTGTCAGGGGTGCTGAGAAAACAATGACTAAAAGTGTGAAGTATCACCAATCTCAGCTTCCTAGGGAAGGAAAAGCAGAAGGCTGGGGTTCCTGAGGGAACATAGCTTAGAAGGGCACATGCATTGGGGGGAACAGCTATTCACACACACAGTGCCAACAGAGAGACACATCAAGGAAGAACTGGAGGTACCAGGAGGCTACTCTCCAAGCAGGATGAAACCTTCCCGGCAGAGCAGCACAGAAAAAAGCACCTCCAGTGATCTCTGGTGCCCAGTACCCCATTCTCGGTGGCCCAGTGGCATCAGCCAGGCCCCTGTGCTGCAGTGAGCCACGTGAGCAAGGCACTGTCTGTGGGCTGTGAGCGAGTGCACTCTGGGAGGCCAGGCAGACACGCCACACCAGGTCACACAGAAGGTGTGTGGGCACAGCAACCTCATGCAAAGCACTCTCTTGTGTGGCATATCCTGTTTCTCCCCAAGACATGTACAAGCTGCGCTCAGCTGCGCTCGTGGGTGATACCATCTGTTTAATCACTCTTCTCTGTGCTACAAAGTCATCCCAGATGCTTTGCATTGGAGAAAGCTTTTCCAGTAGTCATTAGTAAGGCAGGGGGGGTGAAGAAGGAATTGACAGCTTCTTTTTGCATAGGTCGTGGCTTTAGTTAACAGCCTCCCCCCCCAAGCCCTGCTTCCTGCTCCCCTCTCCCCTGGTAACTGTGAGTCTCCCTACGCTTCATTTTGGGAGCTACTGTACAGGAATATTTCATAAACAGGCCTGAGGGTTTGTCTGCTGCCTGTCCTACTTCCTTCAGAGCACACGAGATCAGCTGGGCTGGAATGTCAGCCCATATACTGCTCCTGTGCTGCCTGGATGAGAGATGGAAACTTTGCTGCTGCTGCTGACTTCTCACTCACGGTCTCTGGCTCCCAGCTTAAGCCACACTACAGTTGGCAGGCAGACCTCCCAAATCACGCTGTTGACTCAAAACTAGGAGAGGAAATAAAGTTAAGTCTTGCTATTTTCTAAAGTCTTTATAGTAATATTTAGGTCATACACTGAAATCCATCCCCTCCATCCCTACTGGCCCTAGGGGCTATAAATGACCTTGCTCCATAGAAGTACAAGAAATTTTAGGTTCCCAGGCCATGCCTCCATGCCAGGACCCAGTCCTTGGTGTAATTAAGCATCTCCAGGGACTGGCCCCTGAAGGGAGTGCCTCACAGCACCAGGCAACCATAGTTGTGCACATGTACAAGTAAAAAAACCCAAAACTTGAAGCTCCCACAAAGCTTCACACCAAAACACTGTTCATATAAAAGAGCAAAAGCTACAGCTGTTTCCTCACTGAAGCACTATGGCTGATAAAAAGGTTCACAGTAAAGTCACGAGCGCTGATAACCCTGCACAAAGCAGTCGGTCCAAGACAGCCCTTCTGAAAGGCTGGAGTGCTTTCCATAAAATTATCTGCAGCATCAGCTGTTAATCAGCACAGACCAATTGATTTCATCTTCCACTAAACAAGGGCCTGGCTCATCCTTGTTTTGATAGATGTTAGTCTGTGATAGTCCTACAGTTAAGACAGCATGGCTTCATAGCACTTTTGTGCTGTTTCATTTATCACTTCATGCTGTCCCCAGCTTTGGTGCCCAGAGAAAGGTTAACCGTCCCTGCTTTTGCCAGGAAACAGCTGTTCTACTTTCAGGATCGTTGGATCACCCGGGTTTTGGTGAGGTAACTGGATGTCCTTGCAGGAGCTCTTGTGGGAGGAGCTTTGGAAAACCAGTTAGGACAGGTCCCACCAGCCCTGGGAGCATTCCTGTTCCCATGCTGATGCAACTGGATCCAATCTCCTGGCAGACCAACTGGCTGCTTTCCAAAGAGTTCCCTCCAGACTGGCTTGCACACTGAGCCCAGGGGATGACTGTGATGAAATTTGAGTGAGGGGACAAAGGCTTTCGGCCTTCATTAAAGGTGGGAACATTTGATGAAGATAATGCTGTTATTAATTGGCTCCTCCCAAGAAAACACAAGCTGCCTTGTTCTGCTGCGAGTTTACCATTCTGTGGAGCATCTCCCCAGCTCCAGCAAGACTGTGGATGTTGAATCATAGTGCTGAACCGTAGTGCAATCACTTGGGACGTCTGAGAGGGATTCATTTGGATTCATTCTTGTGCAACACTGGAGTGAGACAGAAAAGCACAGGGTTATTTCAGTGGCAATGCTCAACCTACTCCCACTCAGGATTCAGTGTGTAACAGCTTTATGTGACATGCTCTGCACCACAGCAGGGACTGAAACATATCCTGAAGATCAAACAGCCTAACAGGGTTAAGTACACTCAGAACCAGGTTTTAGCAGACAGAAACAAGGTTTTAGCAGACAGAAAGATGCAAATTCAAACCATGTGTTCAAACAACATTCCCGATGCACTGACAAGGCCTCGGTTACCTATGGATGCCTTCTGAATGAAAAGTCCTTTTGGCACAAGACAAGATAATCTCAACAAAAAGAACTATGAAATGCTTTGTGTCTTAAAGCAGAATTTTTCAGACCCCAGCTAAAAGATGGGATTTTCTGAACATACTGTTTTCCTTGAGTTCCCACTAAATGCATGACAAAACTCAGGCTGATGTGCCCAGGACCCAGGGGAGACAGAGCTGATGATGACCAAGCACTCCACCATCACTGTTCAACCCCTGTACCAACTTCTCCTGTGACAGCTTTGCTAACAGACACACATTGTTGAGTCTTGCACTGCTTGTTCATTAGCATTGCAGTAAGTGATTTCCTATGTAAATCATGTCAGCCCACAGAAAAACCAGTTCAATTCCAGTCTGCATTGCTGGGATGGACATAGAACAGAGAAGAAGTACTAATGTTCTTTTTTCCATTTTTAAAAAATAGAAAACCAAGGACCAAGCATAAAAGCAGTCATTGCATATTTTCCACTACAAGCAGAAATCCCCTCACATCTGCAGAAAGACCTTCCCAAATACAAAATTCCGCCAGCCATCTATTCCACCAGCAGGTACTGTCACCAAGCTTGCACCTACAACAGCAGTTTCTGTGCATTAGAGTTTTGAAAAACTGATGAGCATTTTTGCCTGTGGACCTCATGTCTTCTTTCAAATCTTAACTTTGTCTTTTAAAGGCATGGCTACATAGCTAACAGTACCATATCTTTTCTACATAATGTCTCATAACCTTCTAACACTGTAAATGTGACCAAGAAAAATAAGTGTGCAGCCACGCAAAGGGGATCCTTTTCTTCTTACTGCCACTAACGCAGCTTCCCAAAGGTTTGTGAATGGTGTCTGGTTTTATCCCTGTAACAGCACTGCATTGGTTTTCCCTCTAGTCTCTCCCCCAGTGCAAAAAGGGAAGAGATGCTTCCTGCTGAGCCTGCAAAAGGCCCTGAACTGGTAAGCACTGGCACTATGATGTGCACTTAGCACAGGGGTCATTCCTTCATACGCCTCAACAGACCTTACTACTCCTTGCTATGCCTGAGGTATGAGAGAAGTGGTTCAAATCCTGCCCTTAATCTGGCCCATTTTGCTTGACCCTGCTACCCTATCCTTCCACCGTGCTCCTCTTTGCATCTGAAATCCCAGCTGCTGCTGTCTTTTTCAGGCAACATGCTGTAGTGCCTCCCTAGAACATCTCACAGGATTGACACACATCCCTACTGTGCATGTGTTTGAAAAGCTTTCATCATAAATGAGGGGGACCGAGACCTGACAGAACGTTTGTTGCCCTAAGCCCTGGTTTGGTTTTGCTCTGCTCCACCCAGGAGGTGTCTGCCTTTCATCCCCAACAGTAATCATCCCCAGGCATAAGGCAGGGAAGTGCCTTTTAACTCCAAGGAGCCAGATATGGTCTGAAAGCAATGCAGACAGGTATCAATGCGAGCCACACTAACTCTGTACCTACCCAAATTACTCTTGCAAGTTTCATTTGAAACTCTTCACCTGCATTTGCTGTGTGCACCTTTAATAATTTCTGTACATAAATGACACTACTTAGAAATGTGAGGGCAAACAATGCAAGAGAAGGGCAATCTTGTGGCTAAACCCTGGGACAGCTACCAGGCTCAGCAGCCCTTGTTCAATCACCAACAATTCACATTGCCATCCCAGCAGGGATGCAGGGAGAGGAAGGGAGACCTGACAAGACATTGGCTGGTCTGAGATTTTGCTGAGTTGCTATGACCCTCCACTGACAGGAGCTGTGGATGCTCTAAAAGAGACATTATAAAATACATTCCCTACTTTAAACTTCTAAAAGTAATTTCTGTTTTCACTTTTTTTTTCTTTTTTAATCTGGTTACCTGCAGTGCTAAAAAGATTTCCTTTCCCAAGCAAAAGGAATGTAAGTAATGCTACTTCATCAGCTTTTTTATCCTCTGGAAGAATAGCAGGTTTCCAGCACCACCCAAGAGCCAATCCAGCCTCTGACTGCCCAAATACAAATTCATTGCAGCAGTGTAAGGAAAATCACACCCAAAGAAGGAAACTATTTTCCAAGGTCTGGAACAAAGCATCAAAGGCAGGAACCCAAAGGCACTTAGAAGAGATGATGGTGTTCTCTGACTTAGGGTGCATGGTGTTGGAATGAGGGTATGACATCTAGGTTAAGGCATATTGGAAATGCTGGATTAGATCAGACTCCCAGACTATTCAGCTTTGCTTTTTGTCCCAAGATGCAAAGAGATCAGACTGCATTATTTCACTCAAAAAACGCTGAGCTGAGAATCAGCTATTTTTCAAAACCATATGCAAAAAGATTTATCTTTATGACACAAAAAGCCTATAGATGAAACTTTTTCTTTCTCAAAAAATGATGCAGCGTTTCTCCACCTTGGGCTTGGAACGTGCTACCTCAAATGTATTCTTTGGTTGAAAAAGGCACAAATCCAGCTTCCTTGGCCTTCAGAACGCAAGCACCAGCTGTTGCCCTCTGACACTCACAGGCGTAGCTGTCTCAGCCCAGTGAGCCCCAAGTCATAGACAAAGCCAGACCTGCAGCAAACAAGGATTACTGGCTCACGGAAGGTGTAGCCAGCAGAGGAACGATAGGTATGCACATCTTTGTTCACAAAATGAGAAGGAAGCTGGGTTTGCTCATTAAGGACTGTCTGACCCTTCTGTCCGCTGATCTATCTTATACAAACAGAGACCAACAGCGACAGCAAAAGCAGCCCTTGCTCCTTCCATGCTCACTCATTGCATTCAACAGTCACCAAGGGCACGCAGCCATGGCTTCCTACCCAAGAGAATTCCTCAAGAGCCAAGTGAGTGTAGGATTGTTGTCTGAAGTGGGACACACAACTCTGGAGTGTTAACACATCAAGAAACCCCCTCCAAAGACAGGCAAGCATCTGTCCCAGTTCACAGCCTTGCTTTCAGACATGCTCGCTCAGGGAGTTTACTGAAACATCAGTAGTGCTAACAGGCTAGGTGAGGATATTGCCATAAAAAAACACCCAAAGTCTTTAAAGGACTCAGACCTTTATACCAGTTATTGGAAATGGCATCAAACAACTCAAATGCGGATGAAGCAAGCAACTGCACAGCTGTCTGGGATCGTTGGCAGTATAAACACCTTTATAGATGTCCATGTGTATCTGGATTTAATGAGGAAAACTTCTTTAATTCAGAATAACATCTGCTACTGCTCTGAGGGAAAAGGGACATACTGGGAGGTTGGCAGGAGGAGGGAAGCCGAGCCCAGGAGCAGCCAAGCTGTCACAGACAGCTGCAAACTCTCAAAAGCTCCATGAAGTGCACAATAGGTAACACTGTGATGAGCTATCGTTCTTTCTCCAATAGTCATGGAGAACAAAACATTTGGGAAAGATGAAGGAATTGTGCAAGAAGGCATGACCATTACATTATCCCTGGATACTGATCTGGATATCAAAAATACCTTGCCAAATCAGCCCTGTGTGCAGAAAATTGTGCAAGCACAGGAGTCTCCTCCTTCAAGTCTCAGCTGAAGCAGCTACAAGTGACTCCTCTCAAAGAAGCACTCCTCTCAAAGTAGCACTGTCAATGGAAGGTCAAGAAAAATCTGGAGACATAACTTATTAATAAGATGTGCAACCAGAAATGCAGGCATGCCCAGTGAGACCAAGGTAACTCTATGATGAGAGGAGAAAGTCAAAAGCCAGATGATGTACATCCTGAAGAACAGACCTGGTTGTGCAGGATCAACAATAAAAATTATCTTTGCCCTTGCCTTGGAGCAAATCAGATTTTCTTGTCGCACAGCATCCTTGGACAGCAAGAGACTTCCAGACACACAGTTCCACCTGTGTGTTGTGGGTTCTTTTAAGCAACCAACCCACCAGACACTGTTGGTCCAGATGGTGCTTGTGCATCACACTTCTACTTGGAACCTGGGAGCAGGCTGTTTAGTCAGGACCACAGCAGAAAAAACACATTACTGCTTGCTAGAACTTGTAATTGATTAAAGCATAATGAAGGGAATTTCTACTTTCTTACGTACATCAGTTCTGGATTTATAATTACCTATGCCATTCACGGACAGGGAGATTTTCCCTGCGCTACATTTCCCAAACACAGAAAACAGTTCCAAGTGGTCAACAAGCCACCACAGTGAACATGGGCAGCTCCCTGTCCTACATGAGGCAGCATAATCTCTTAGGCACAGCAAAGCTCTGCTAGCAAGAGCTGCAGCAGTGCTGGATGTGACTGACCAAGAGCAAAGCACAAAGAAGAGCTCTGCATGAGCTGCTGGCCACACAACCTCTCAGAAAACCTGGCTGTAACCTAAATCCTTAGAGAGGAGCAAGTCTTCTATCAAGTCTGCCCTCCGCTGTTGCCTCTCCAGTTCCTAACTGCTTATTTTTGGAAAACATTTTCCAGTCCACTCAGTAATCAGGGCATTACAAGTACATAACAACTGGAATCTACAGCTTCCATGGTAGCTTTGCTCATGTCAGGCTTAGAAGGTTGAGAGGGAAGAGGGAGGACAGCTCTGTTTCGCACTCTAGTGTTGTTTAAGCCTAACAAGTAAAAACCTTGGTACTTCCCCCAAAATGCAAACTAGAGAGAGAAAAGTTTCTGGAAAAGAGACTAATGGCTTTTAAAAGGGAGTTATAATCCATCCCCAGTCTCACTAGGCCATGGCTTGGTTACCACTGAGATCAAGCTTGTTTACTCCAAAGCAAAAAAATCTTGGCATGACTGACAGAAACAGCTTTTCTTGCCAGAGCTCTAATAGCAAATGTCTGTGGAAAAGCCACTTGGAGAAATGCTGTTTACTTTGGTAATGAAGCAAGTTCACTGGAATGAAGTCTTGCAATCTTCCCAAGAGATGTTGCAATCCCTTACCTGCACCTCAGCTACATACCATACAGGCTGCTCTCAGGGCCTGGGAACTCCCTGGCCAGCTCAGGAGGCCAAGACACCTCAGCAGCTCCAGGCAGGACCAAGCTCTGGTCCTACACTAGATACACAACCTGCATTCTAATTGAAACCAATGGCCCGGGCTTTTTATCAGCTCAGCCTCAAGCTGAGCCCCAGCCATCAACATCGCCTGAAGATGCTTATGGAAAAAGGGCCTCAAAACAATGTTCTCCATCCCCTTCTTTTTAACTGTATGAAGCCAAATTCTCCTCTTTGAAACTAATTTTTTTTTTTCAGGCTACTCCAAACTTAGATCCCAACTCACTGCTAGAAGTTCTTAGAAGGAGCAGTAGCACATAGTTGGACTAATAAATACAAAGGAAGAAAAGAAACTGCAGCAGATACTGGTGGCCAATATTCCCTTTCTGCTTACAGAGTAACTGGCTTGAGGCTATGCTGCTTTTCCTCATTTATTCAAGAGAGGTTTCAAGCTGCTGCCCAAATTCCCTCTGACTGCACAGAGATGAAAGGCTCTCACCACTCAATATTCCAACTCTCGAATCAAGCGCAAAGGGCTACAACATTGGCTCAAACCTCAGTTTGAAGTCTCGCTTCCAATGAGATGGCCGACTTGGCCTCTCCCTAACTCAGTAACTACAGATCCCTTGTAGCTGAATGAAATGCATTTCTTACCCAAACAGGTGCTTGCATTTGTACTTTTTGTTTACAAACAGCTCACGCTCTTGTGAGAGCACCGAGCCTGTGCCTGACACATGGCTGCAGTTCTTCACAGCAGGACTTGGTGCTCCCAAGTGTTGAAATTCCTGCTCTCAGGAGAAACCAAGCTCTAATTTCAACTGTTTACATGTACTCCTGAGAGCAAGAAAAAAAATCTTACCATGATTAGGTTATGTAAAAAGTTTAATTATAAAATAAATAAGTTTGTTATGGAAACATTAAATATTAAATACAGTAATAAATATTTACACATTTACAGATACAACTTGACAATTAATGGTGTTTCTCTGCTACCAGAAGAAATCTGCTCTGTTTATACAGAACACAGTCACTCTTCCAAGAAGAAACTGAACTCAGATAATACTCTGTGCTCAAGACTGCATGGGCAGTTAAGAAACCAAGAACACTTGGGTCAGGAAAGATTGAGGTAAGATGAGTTCTTCACCCCTAAGGTAGAGCACAAGAGACCACTGCTTGCAAAGCATCAGTGCCTGAATTAAATTCTTCAAAGGAACAGGTTCTTAGTCAAGTTCAACTGACGGGATCTCACGTGAAGCATTTTATATTTAAGCACTGCTTAAAGCAGCAACAAGTATCTGTTTAACAGAAGTAGCTTTGTGTTTAGAAGAGATGGGTCCAGCCTGATCAGTTGGTTCGAGCATGGATCTTTTCCTTCAGATGCAAAGCTTCAGGCCTTGCATCTACCGTCTCAGCAGCCTGAGGAGACTAATTTTAATTCGGGCTAGCACACACGCAAATGGATAGCTCAACTCACACCATGAGCCCTATAGAACTCAGAGGGATTACTTCCACACACACAGTAACAGAACACAGCTGTGGCTGGCAAATATCTGTCACCAACACCCTGCAAGCCACAACTAAAGATGAAGCTCTTGGAAGCCAATATGGACAGAGAGCACAGTGACAACAGGATTATGTTTTTCAGCCACTGAGGTCTAGGGAGAGAAGCCATCCCAACCTCTTCCCTTTTTCACTTTGGTAGAGGGAAGGGAGGGAATTTTTTCCCCTCCATCCATTCCTGAAAGCAGCAACAGGTTCTCCCCCTTAGAGTTAGAGCTGCCAAAGGAGACTTGCTAAGAGAACGAAGTCCATCCACACAACAGCCGAGACCGGAGCGCTAGCACAGACAGAGAAGGCTCAGTAGCAGTCTCTAGCAGGTCTTGACAACAGGTCCTGTCCCCCACAGAGCCAGCTCCTTCCACATCATTGTGCCAAGATGCAGTGATAACTGGTCTCCTCAGCAAGCGATGCAGCAGCAAGTGGCCTGTTGACATCTTCTTGCAGCAGCCTCTGTCTTGATGATTCGGGGCTTAGTGGCAACAGCTCCAGCCCACAGTGTCCAGGTGGATGTGTCAGGTAGCCAGAGGTACCCCGCAGCTCAGCCATGGCCACTTCAGAATTGCTCTGTAACGGGCAGACCAGGCACATTAATCACCACCCCAGACACAAGCACCCTGCGCTAGCACCGTGGCAAAGCGACCTGCAAGGAGGCAGGTTAAGGCTGTGCACAGATACTGCCAGATACTCCTCAGCTTCAAGTAGGCTTTGAGCAAAACCCTCCAACTGTTACTGGACAAAGCTAGAAAATATCTGTAGCTGACACATGGCAAAGCAAAACTTGACAGTTCTGCCTTAAATTTTTCAGGACTATCTTTCATGGCTTCCTCCTTGGCTTGTAGTGCAACTCCTATTCAGTAATGGTCCTCGAGTCTGCTGTTACATACACTTGGCCTCAGAAGAGACCAACTTGCCCGCTCAGTAAAATCCACGAGGTCACTCCCAGAAGCAATCCACGTATGCCAAGGAGCTTTGGGCCCCAGTTGCTATGACAGTATGAACGTGACTGAGAGGTGATCTGTGGTGTGCACACAATTCACAGCTTTCTTTTGGTCTACAGCTTCTGAGCACCAGCAACTTCCTGAAACTCTCCTTGCAGGAAAGATATAGAAATGCTCAGTACTTGACTTCCAAGGTGATGATGCTGTGGCACCATCTTCCATGACTGAAGTCTACAGTGTTTCCTGCACTACATCTGCCTCTGTCCAGACATTCAGGACTTTTTCTTCATAGTTCCTTATCTCAGTACACCTTCCTATCCTCACTTTGTCTTTAACCCAGTCAGAAATCTAACAGAGCTGTTGAACAACCTGAACAACTCAGGTGGGTTTGAGAAAGCAGAAAGCCAAGCCAGCTGCTCACATGTAACCTGTGTGTTTCAAGACACTTGGAGTGCTAAAAGCAAGCACTAGCTTTGCAAAACAAGCATGCAATTCCCATACAGCCTGGAAGGACTGAAAGGTGTTTGAAGACACCGTTCATACCTGCTTTCTCCCCATTTACACACCAACATGGCCATTTCTGTTTTCTTGTCGGAGTTTTTTCCTTTCTTCTTTCTCTTCATACTGAGGACACTTTTTCCTGACCCTGTGGAATGATGGCAGGTTAGAGATCATTTTGAACCCTGTGTACATCCTGCTGTCACCAGCCTCCACATCCTCTGCAGCATTTAGAATTTCGTGTTCTTTGAATCCTCAAGCAACTCCTTGGCACCAGGGAGTTTCAAGCAAGGCAGTTTTGAAGCATTCAGCATCAAGCAGTATCTGCTGATAGAATCAAGGAACCCCTGAACTAGATGTCAACACTTGTCCCTCACACAGAAAGGGCTTCTTGACTTCACCCAGACTAGGGAGCAAGATGAAGAGAGGTTATTGCTGGGACTGAGCAAAGCACCAGGAGATTTTCTGGGTGACACATTTCCTAGTGGCTTTAGCTTATAGCTGCAGAGACCACACTGTCTTCCTCCTCTCCTCAGTGGAGCCCTGCAGGCTCCCAATCTAGTCCCTGTCCCTTGAACACATAATAAGGAAGTCCCTTCGTGATTTTCCTCCTAATTTCTCCAGTGTTTTCTAGTGGCTATTCCAAGCAGCTTCTCTGGATGAGGGTACAAATTAGCATGCTCCCACCTTGTGAGAGTTCAGAAGATGAAGCAAATGCACTTCAGAAACTACCAATAATCATCTGCTCTTAGAGCACTACAGAACAGGTTCTCTCTCCTAGTGGCAAGGAATGAGGCAGTGTTCAGAGAACAAGTGTTCATCCCAGCATTCCTCTAGTTCAGAGTTAAATATGAAGCAACAGTGAAATGACAAACGTGTACCTTGTTTCCTGAATTGCAGGAAAGAGTACAGCACGTACCCTTGATGTGCTCCATCAAGATCTAAAATTAGACTGAACCTTGGAGTTTCTACAATATCCCTAGCCCTATGGTGCTGGACCTGCAGTGGCAGAATTGCAGGACTGTTCCAATATTCAGTTTGTTAAATGGTTTGAAACATGTACCCAGAAAAGCTCTTGGCATTTATTCTCAACAGGACCCCAGATTCTGGTGACTCACCATACTGAACTGCAGGCAGCTGGTTCAGCTTAAAGAGTGCTCCCTTCACATTAACAGCAAGCAGAATTTGGGACCACCAGCTTTTGTCTCCCCATTTGCTTTCCCTCCAAGTGAAAGTATTTAAGCCCAGCAACATCTATTGATAAATGGACTCCCTGAGCATTATTTCCTGCCCTCCAACTGTGTATGCGGCTGCTGGATAACAGCCATGCACGAGACTGTCACATTGCTGCTTGCAGGTTTCTCCACAAGGATTAAGGAAGGCACTGCTGTGTCAGTGTAATGCTCCTTCTGATGTTCCGCAGCACTCTAAGTACCCTGGCTGCAGCAAGGGCAGAAAGGCTCTTGGTTTGCAATATAAGGGTCCAGACATATCCAAGCTGGGATTAGAACTCATCCTTTCCAGATGCTTTCCACCAAGGTAATTCAGATGAGCTATGCACATTTAGGGGTTACTGGGCACAAGCCCTACTCACTCTCAAGGAAGACAGACACCAAAGAGGACAATACTTACTGCACTATCACAATGATAAGTACAGTAATGAAGCTGACGCTCGAGAGCAGGACAGCTACCACTACCAACACAGTCTTTGAGTAGTCTGCCACATCATTCTTCCTTTGAGTCTTCATGAACTGTTCACCACAGCGCTCACCAAAAAAATCCTGATGACACCTGCAAGTAAATATTAACACAAGTTCTTATCAGCTCTTGCGCTGTCTGGAGCCAAGGACACCCACACATACTCAGACCTGACTTAGACATCTTCTGAGTTTCCCATGAATCTCAAGATGCTCACTTCAGAGCGTGTCCATGAAATGCAGTCACTGCTCTAGCACAAGGTTTGTCAGCATTTCAACAAGTCGAGATTAGTTTGGGTGTGATGTTCCAGAAAGACACGCCTTTTCATTCTTTTGGTTTGAGTTTATGACCAACTGATGAGTTCAGTGGCTTGTTATGCATCTCAGATTCCATCATCACTTAATTTACATGGCAGAAAGATTCTCAGTCAAAATACGGCAAGGAAGGGATCTATGCCAAGTTTGACACTGATTTTTCCTCTGAGCCCTCATATGCCACTGGCTCATGGCAAGGACACCTAACTCATAAGGTACGAGCAACTTACTTGCAGGTCACCATCTGGAGATGTTCTAGGTATATGCATTCTCCATGGATGCAAAAGTTTTTGTATTCCATTTCACAGGGAGTCCCTTTCTTCTTGTTTTTCCCTTTGTTTTTCTTCCTTCTTGATTTGCCGGCATTCTTCTCTCCCCCCCTCTTTGCTGGCTTGGGTTTAACCACAGGTTCAACTGAAAAAAGGATACAATGACTTGGTAGAAAAGTGCTAGAAAGCACGATTCTGAGAAAATGGAATCAAAGAATTTAGTGAGAGCAAGAAGGACCACCACTGCAGTAGAGCCTGTGACCAGGAAGCACAGGATGCAAGTGAGAATGCTGCTGGGCATCTCACACCCAGCACAAAGGCAGCAAGCTCAGCAGTACAGCTCTGCTACCCTGAATCCCTGTGCCATACAGACCAGAGGCAGCAAGAGCAGATGAGCCAAGAGCCACCAAAGATGAAGAGCAACATAGATGCAGGACGGCAGCATTTCACAGCATAAGACACTTGAGTGCAAGAGCACAGCTTCAAGCAAAGGCCTGTAAAAAACAGGGAGTTCGTGCTGAGCCAAGCCATCCTCTAGTTTTATATGGACTCAGATACAAGGCTAATAGCGCCATGGCTCTAAACTCTCCATTTGCATCAGTGATGAAAGCTGCTGTAACTCGCTAGATAGTCCTGGGCGCTTGCCGAGGCAAAGCAGCTTGCTATCCCGGTTGGCATACTTGTTTCTGCTAAACAACCTGCAGTCCTGTCTTCAGAAGGAGAGAGCTCCTTTCCAGTCCTCCTTCCTGAGGGATGCTGAGCGCAGGGAAGGAGTGAAGGCAAGAGTCCGCGACAGCCAGGCTATTTATTCTGCCGCTTACTGCTGCCCCTCATTATCTCAATTAAGACAAACCTCTAGAAGAGTGTGGTTTAAAGTCCTGGTGACTTAGTAGCCCTTGGATTTAAGCAGGGGCAATAGTGTTCCTTTTGCTGAGGAGAACAAACCAGCCACCGACTAAGGGTCAGAAGCTCCAGAGCTGCCCCATGCTGCAACCAAAGTTCAATAGCATTAGTCTGGACTAGGCACAGAAGGTTTTTTGGAAGCATCCACCCCCTGCACTGCTAGCCCTAATACTAGCCCTTCACGTGCAAACACTGCTGCTCAGGAGTAACAGTTATCCAAGGGATTTAAACAGGCCCCAAGAATCAGCAGAGTTATTTACAACAAGCTTCAATTCTGCTCTTGGGCTCTCAAGACCTAATGAAAACCATTTCTGGACGATTAATGCTTTACCCGGAGCTCTATGCATACAGGCCCTCACCACAACAGGGCACAACTGGATCCAACTACTTCCTAACCCTGTATTTCTGGTGCCGAGAGCCCGTACAAAGAAACAAGGTGTAGTTCACTGTTGTCTAGACACCTGATCATTTTAACTTCCAGAGCAACAAGCCTGGCTTGAAGTTACTTAAAAGCAAAAATGCCTTCAGCAACCAGAATTCTGATTAAAATGGTATGAGCTACATTAATATGCAAACGAGGCACACAGTTCCTGCAGCAAGGTTTCCTGTGCCTGGAAGTGTGAGCTCACTCCTGACAGTCCAAGGCCCCTGTTCCATCCCGTCTGACTTGATCTTGGGGTTCGCACTTTCATAATTGAGGCCGCTTCCCTTCCTCCCTCTCCCAGGCTCAGCTTGTCAGCTCCATCTCTGTGCCCCTGTCTGCAGGCTGCATGGCCAGAAAAGCCATCCACAGCTGAATCATAACAGCTTCAAGGTTTATCCACAGATAAACCTCATGCCAAGCAGAAGAGCTGGTCTACAAACCAACCTTAGGTAACAAGTCTGGTTTCTGTGCAGTTAAGACAACACTTAAGTCACCAAGCCAGTAGTTCTACAGGCTGAACTGCTCGATAGCACCGATGGGCGCGTTCTCCCCACAGATCTTCGTGGAGAACTTCAGCAAAAGTCTACCAATTCCCTCAAGTAACCATGCAGAGCGTGGTCTCACTACATTTCAGGGGTCCTTCAGTCACATTCCAGTCTCAGGGTGCTTCTGCAGAAAAATCAGTAGTCAAATCCACCCTGGAGGCAACAGGACCAGCCTACTCACACCTACTGAGGTTCAAATCACTTGTAGATACCTGGCTGGTACTGCAACTACACTCAGCCCAGAACCAACAAAATACTCTCATTCCCATAGTCAGGCAGACTGCTTAGATCTCCTCACAGCTCAGCAAGTGGGAAAATTACAATAAATACACACAACAGCTATTGACAGTGAAGCATCACCCTGAAGATGCTTAACAAACTTTCCCGTGGCCACTTAAGGGATTTAGGTGTCTGCTTTCCCAAGAAAATTTCTGTTGACTCCAACCCAAATAAGCCACCACCAGAAATTACCCAGAAAACGCTTGGAGCAAGACAGACAACTCAATGTAAAACAAACCTTTAGGACCAAAAAGCACCTATAAACTCCACTGATGCTTCTACACTAAGCAGGTGGTCGACACCTGACCACAGCCTTCCTGTCAGGCTTATCAGGAGACAAAAGCTACACACAGCAAGCTACCAGCTAACCTGCGGCTTCCACACACCCGGAGCACATTCACGCTAGGTTTCTACCCAGACAGCGATTTCTAAAGCAGCAGCTTCAAGCACAAGCACGATTTTGCTCCACACTCCACGAGCTAAGCACAGCAGCGTTTACAAGAGAGGAAAGCCGTAAGTCGGGACTCGCAAGTTGCGAGATCCCAGCGCCGCCGACTCACCTCGGATCAAGTCGTCCACGATGTACTGGTGGACGGGCGGCGCCTCCTCATACTCCTCCTCATCCTCCTCGTAGTCAGGACCCGGCACGGGCTCGCCCTC
>JAHLSL010000078.1:3751640-3771846 GCA_025920805.1 Petroica traversi | reverse complement strand
CGCCGCACACTTTATGGGCGGCTGGAGCTGGGGGCGCGGACGCGGAGCGGCGTCAGCGGGGCGGGGCGGAGCGGGGCGGGATCGTGGAATCCCAGAATCACAGAATGACGGAGTTCCCGGAGTGGTGGAAACACAGAACCTCGCAATGGTTTTTGTAGGAAGGCACTTTGAATACCACCTCGGCCCACCCCCCTGCTGCGGGCAAGGACACCTTGTGCTAGGCCGGGTTGCTCCAAGCCCCGTCCAGCCTGGCTTGGAACACCTGTAGGGATCGGGCAGCCACAGCTTCCCTGGGCGACCTGGATCCCGCGCGGGTCGCGGCGTCGGGGACGCGCCGGGTTATTGCGGGCACACCTGTCTGTCGGCTGGCTGTGTGCTCCTTGCTCCCGCCGCATCTCCCGGAGGAGTGTTTCCCGGCGATAAACCCGGTCATCAGCACCCCCCTCGCCTCGCTGGTTGCTCCTCCCTGAGTGGCGCATGAGTAAGGGCTGAGTAAGCGGTGGCACCCACCGGGCAGGGACAAATGTGCTCCTCGGGGGCACTGCCAGTCACAGCAGAACTCCCCGGAGGGCTCCTCCCCACGGCCACCTCTCCGGGCTGTTGTGGGAAGAAGCGGGAGGCAGACTGGTAGAATCCCAGGATCGCCAAGGCTGGAAGAGACCTGTAAGATCCCCGAGTCCAACCATCAGCCCAGCACTGCCACTGTATCCCCTAAACCACAACGCCCAGTGCCAGATCCAGATGCCTCTTCAACACCTGAGGTGAGTCCACCACCTCCCTGGGCTACCTCTTCCAGTGCCTGAGCACCCAAACTGGGAAAAAATATTTTCTAACACCTAAACGGAGTGTCCCTTGTCTCATCTTAAGGCCATTTCCTCTAGTAGCCTCATTGCGGGACAGCAGGAGCAACTGGATGCTCCACATCACTACAACCTGCTTTCAGGTAGTTGAAGAGGGAACTGCAGCTTTGAGGGGAGAAAAACTGGGACAGCAGGTTGCAATGTGCTGGTGTAGCATGGGAACACAGAGGGTCAAGGATGAAGGGACTGATATCCCCCTGCTCCGGCCCCACGGCACAGCGGGGTGGGAGGGCAGCGGGTGGCAATGCTGCACTGGGAAAGGAGGATCTGGACCTTCTAACTGAGAGAGGACAGAATGTTACTCACAGCTCAGGAAGCTGACGGAGCTTTTGCTCGAGGTGGCATGGATCCA
This sequence comes from Petroica traversi, assembly GCA_025920805.1. Lineage (NCBI taxonomy): Eukaryota > Metazoa > Chordata > Aves > Passeriformes > Petroicidae > Petroica > Petroica traversi. The sequence goes on along the minus strand of JAHLSL010000078.1, from coordinate 3,770,634 downwards.
AGTGGCTCAGTCACTGAACCTTTTCCCTTCTTCCACAGGCACACATGATATGGGGCTCCCTGTGTGTCTTTGCCAGGTCATGCCAATCCTTCAGAGGCGATGCCCAAGAGGTCTGGAAAAGAGGATGCTGAATCAGTCACTCAGATGTTAAGCTGACACAGACAGCTCCAGCAAACCTTCGACAGCCCTTTTGTGCATGGTGCAGTTGAAACTGTCTGGCGTGAGTGGACAGCTTTACTTCTGGGGTTGTTGTTGTATTCCCCCTTTGTTGCCTGTCCTCAGAGGTACTGCAGAGAAAAGGCAAATCCTGCCCATCACTGCAACGCCATGTCGGAGAGCTCTGCAGGCAGTGAACAAGCAGTTCTTGGGCTATTTGGGGGACAGCCAGGGGCATCAAAGGGCTCCTCATTTCCCCCTCAAACTGGATTTCCCTTCCTGCAAGACCTCTACAAGTCTCAGGGCCTGGAGTTCACAGAGATCATTAGCATGTTGAGGGGATTTTCTCCAAAGGCAGAGACTTTGGAGTTTGGGGTCTCTTCTGTCAAAACAGGGGTCTGGTGGTTTGAAAATGGCCAAAGCAGGGTTTGTCAGCCAGGAATCCTCCATCTCTTCTCCCTCCTGCTGTGCTCAAGGCTGGCTTCCTCAGCCAGGCACCACAGCTTCCCTCATAAATTTTCTTTTTTTCAGCTGTTAAAATGAAATATTTCTCCCATTTTTTAAAATCAGAGATTCACTGGAAACATTTTAATTTTAAAGAAAAAATATACTGAGGGATATACTGAGGACTGAACATTCCAGCCCCATTTGCTGAACTTGGCAAACTGCTGAGCAACTGGAAGAGGCTTAGCGGGGTAAAGGTTGAATGCCCCAAGTGCAGTTGCCCGTGTTACCTGCACTGTTTAGAGACCAAACATGGCATATCCAGCAGCTGACTCACCGTGTTCCCTCTCTCCTCCAGTCTCCAGCTGACAGCTCCATCTCACTGACTGCCAGCAGTGAGGAATTTGGCTTGGCATGCTTTGAATTTGTCATTTCATCAACTTCCTCCTGCTGCTCCTGCAACCTTGAAGAAGAATGGGCAGCCTGGCATCAGCCAGCACAAATCCTCAGAGTCTAGAAAGTGCAGCAAGATGGAGATGGGTATCCAGTTATTCATGGAAAGGTTCTGGTGAGACATCAGGAGAGCTCTTCCTAAATGGCACCATACTGGCCAAGCCCTGCTTGGCGGTTTCTTGGAGAGAACACCCTCCAGAGCCCACATGTTTCAGGACATTCTGGGTGGGATCTGCCACAAGGCCCAGTTCTTCTCTGTGCTATGGCAAAAGGCACTAAGCTTGGCCGTTGCCCTCTTGCAGGGCTGGAAGGACATTTGGACTCTGTCCCCAGGATGAACTTCCAGAGGCTGTCCCCAGGCGTGGTGCAAGAAGGAGAAGCCTTGAGGAGAACTGCATGGCTTACCCCGCTGGGCTGCCCCACTGCAGGGCAGGGCTGCAATGGCAGGGCTCACCCTTGGGAAGGTTCTGGTTCCCTATGGATGCAGAGTGCCACCTACTGAGCCACCGCTCGCTCCCGGCAGCACCCGGGGTTTTCTGGCAGGACACCCGGCTGGAGCTGCTGCTCGGAGAGCCCTTGCTCTGGCTGTTCCGTGACCTTGGTCCCAGGGAACAGGGAGCTGCCCCAAAGGCTGGCAAGCCCAAACTGGTGCAGCTTAGAGATGAGCATGGAACCTGTGCAGGGGCTGAATGCTCGGGCACAGCACTGAGCCAGACCTGGTTTTCCATAGGCTGGCAGTGAAGTGAGATGAGATGGGCTCAGGAGCCTGGCTAGTCTTCCCTGGGCCTCGACTATCATTTTGAAAACCTTCAGCACAGCCTGGGCTCAGACAGCACCTGGCAGCACCCAGTGCAGGTGACGCTGGTGACATCTCTTTGCCCCTCTGATCCCTGTCCTTGTCTGTGGAATAGGGGGGGCCAGAACATAGCCATCTCTTCCCAGCATGCCGTGATGATCTGGGGGATAGGCATGGATTTGTGGAGGAGAAGTGCCACCCATGCTGACAGCTGCTGGGCCTTGGTGGAGAGCACTTGGACATAATTTCTTCCAGGAGAGTCTGAGTGCCTGCTGGGATCTTATTCACTCTCTTTACTTTTGATAAAACCCCTGAGAAATGTGTGAAGGGAAAGGAAGCATCTGAAATACCATCCCATTCATTTTCTTCACTGACATCAAATGTTTATTTTGCAAGGGCGGGCACAGCTGACCTGGTGTTTGAACGAGTTATCCTTTCTCATCCCTGCAGCTAAGAACAGGTGGAAAAGGGCAATGACTCAAACCGGAGTGGTGTCTGTCTGGGCAGCTCACCAGCCTTTCACTTCACTTGTGAGCTGCAGACACCACTATCTGCTGCTATCAGCAGCTCCCTCACAGGCAAGGAGGGAGCTTTGAAGTGAGGCAAGTGTGACTCCGGTTCCTGCTGATGTAAATCGAGATTGCTGTAATAAAGAGCATGCAAGTGCATAGCCAGGGTGTTGGGGAGGAAGGAAGGGAAAGGCCTGGATATTGCCTTTCTGGATATTGGTAGGGTTTGTTGGCCTCTGAGACATGCAGGCATTGAGGTGGCTGTGCTTCCCTGCTGAGAAAATCCTCAGCAAAGAATAATTTTCCTCAGATGGTGATATTCTCCCTGTGATATTCTCTGCTCTCTGGTGATATTCTCTGCTCATTTCCTGGAGACTTTTAACTGAAGCAGAGATCGCATGAGCAAAACTTGTGCAGAAAGGGAAGAATTTATGCACTGTTCCCCCAGGAAAGTCTGCCCCAGTGCTCTGCATTTTCCATCACTCCGTGTTTGAGCATGTCTAAGGAGGAAAAACAAAAATAGCAGGATCTGCTGCCTCTGTGATGACTGGATTTTGTGAAATTTTCTGCCACTTATATCAGTACGTATGAAAGAACAGTCCCTCCTGGAAATCTAAGGGGCACCTGCTCAGACAACATCAACTCCAGTGACCCAGAGCATCCCTGCTTAAACTGATGAAACATGCAGCGGTGCTAAGGAGTGTGATGCTACCAAATCACAGCAGTGGGGTTTTACACTTGTTTTCCACAGGCTGTCCTTCATGGCAGGCAATGTCCCCATCACTTGCAAAATGTTATGGATGATTTTTGGGAAGTTGCTTGCTGTTAGCACACTATCCTGGGCTTCAGCTGCTCTGTTTTTCACACAGCATGCACTTAAAAGATCGCCTTTGACCAAACACACCCTCCAGCACTCACCCACTTGTTTTTGTGCAACGGCTCAACCTGCAAATGCTCGGGGGTACATCCTGACCCCAGCAGTAATTGTATAGGGCCTGAAGCCAGGACATGGGTGAAGCAATACTGGATTTACACTAGAATGGGGATCTCTCCCTCAGGTAACAATCTTCTTCTCTAAAATACCACGTCCTGCCATGCTGCATTGAAAATTGCTGCCCTTTTTTCCATTTCCCTGACACAATTCGCAGGAACTTCTCCCAGGACTCTCTGAAGAGGGCAGGCTCATGGCTGTCCCCACGTGCACCCCAAGCCAGGCTCCCCAGTGGTACCCCAGTGCAAAGCCACCCTGCTGACCCCTTTAGACAGAAGGGAGAAGATGCTTTAGACAGAAATCTCTAAAGACACAAAGGCTCAGCTGTTGTAGCCAGTGCCTGACGTTCATTTACCAGGCCATATTACTGTAGCCCTTTACCCTCAGAATGATAGTGCTTCACCTGTAGTGCACATTATTTTACATATTCAGCTTACCACACCACTGTTAGGTGAGCAAAATCATCCTATCATCTCTTTAACATCTCCAGGGTTGCAGCCCAGAACAGTGTCTGCCAGAGGAGAACACCCAGCTCATCACCTCCCAAAGGCGAATGGAGCCACTGGATCATTCTGCAAGTGCTCAGAAAGTCCTCATTCTAAAGAGAAGAGAAAAAAAAAGTTAAAATGTGAAGCGTGCTCAGGGTAGCAGAAGCTGTGTGACTACTGTTCATTGGGTTTGGAGATCTCCCAGCTCAATCCCAGGATGCACTGACTTGGAGACCGGTGTACCTAATGTGGGCAGGGTGGCTGCTGGAAAAATGATGCCTATACTTGGGAAAACAGAGGTGTTTTTTTCCCTAATGTCTTAGAGACTGAGCTGAAAAAGAGTCAGAGCAGAAATCTTCAAATTAAGAAAGGCGTCCCCAAAACAAAATGCCACAGTGTGTTGGTATAAATGGAGTGGCAACATTCAGGGCTTACCTTTAAGGTAATATACATTATATTCAGTACTGCCCATTTTGGGGGAATGCAGCCTCACATGAGGACTGGGAGCATGTGACAGACACTGTGATATTTCTCCCCTATCTTGTACATTGTTTCCAATTGTGCCCAGAGTAGCAGAGACATAAAGGACATGTGAGGTTTGTTTGGCAATTTCCTCCTGGAAGTGCAGCTTAAGTCTTAGCTTTTTTGCTTCAAGATCTTCCTAGTGCCTTCCCATCAGTGCATCAGGTGGTGAATTTTCTTTACCTATTTGAAGTCATTTGGTATGTGAAGAAAGAATGAATCACAGGAGAAGCCTACAGCAATTAGCAACTCCTTTCCTCTCACCTTTGTCATAGCTAAGTTTTTTTCCTTAGAACGAAGTCCAGGCAAGGCTTCCTTCGCACAACAATGATTACGTAGATCACTCTGGATTTTGATTTTTTTCACAGGCCATGAGCAAGCTCAGGAGAACATCAGCCTAGTTAGCAGAATCATAAATAATTCCTGTACATGGGTTGGCCTTTGTCTACTAAATGTAAACACTGCACACCGCTGTTGATATGGGATACTGCACCATGTGTCACAGTAGCATCTGTGGCGACCCTCGGCAAGGGTCTGTTTTCTGAGGGGTTCAGTACCAGCCTACAAACCCCCATGGTCAATTTATACAGTAACCTTTTAAAAGTAACACTAAAAATAAAATTCCATTTTTCAGTGATTTCTGCATTTCACAGGGATGTTTGTTATGCTCCCTTGGAAATCCCATTGTTTGCTGGTGCTGTGCCCTCGTGACGCCGGCTGCCTTAAACTGTTCCAGGGTGCCAGCAAAGGTGCATGAAATTGGGCAAACCAGAAAGGTGCTGTTGGAATTAGTCAGCCCTGGCAGCTGGAGCACTCATGCCAGCGTGCTGAAGCTGGGGTCAGTGAGGCCTTTGTAAGCTGCTTCCATCCCTCACCTGAGCAGGTAGAGCACCTGGCGTCCCCCCTTGGCTGTGTGTCACGCGTGTCCCGGCAGCGTGGGGCCAGCGTGTTCCCAGGACAGGGCTGCTGAGACACAGCATGAGTAAGGGCTCATTTACATAAAGATTGCACTCTCATGCTGCCAAGGAGGTTTCCTAGGCACAGGCTCATTTCCTCCGATTGGTGGGTTTGCCTTCATGTAGGAAAAACCCTATTCCTGAAGGCCTTGGGCAGGACCCAGTTTACACTGGCACACCACGATGTCACCCTGGCGTGGTTGGGTCTGCCCAAGCCCGACTGCACGGAGGCACATTCTGCCCCTGGGGAGCAAAGCGCAGTCTCTGCTTTGAGGTGCACTCAGATATCCCACTTCCAAAGCTGTGCTTTGCTCTCAAGGAGTCTCACCACCCCTAAAATGTCTCCCAGCATCACCAATGTACCACTGTCTCTGGCACGGCTCCTCTCCTTGTAGGCTTCACCCAGGACATTTCAGCAGGAGCAGAGGTCTGCTTCAACAGGGAGGGAGAAACCTGGAGGTGGCAAGTGCAGCGCTGACAGGTCCAGTTGCCTGGGACTAACGTGTTTCTGTGTAAAAAGAGGAAGAACTTTCAATGGTACAGTTAAATTATTTTAGGATGTAAAGACATTTTATCTCAACATGCATGAAATAGGCCACTAAACATTGCAGCCAGACAGTCATTTTCCCCTCCCATTAGCAGAGTGGCAGCAAATAAAATAAAAAACACTTAAAAGGAGCTGAGCTGAAAAAAAAATGCATAAGCCTGGATGAAAATTCTGAAGTGGTCCTACAGTAACAAGTCAAGAACCACATTTCAAGTATCCTGACCCCTGTGAATGCCAGATTCTTCATTTCGCAGGTGTTAGGCACTACACATGAAGCCACAGAGGAAGTAAACATTTTGCTTTGGAAGAAACTGAGAGGAGGAGAGCAGAGGCTGCTCGGGGCCCTCCTGGCCTGCAACAAGCAGCCTTGTGCTCAACTTTAAAATACCTCCTCATTTGAAATGCCACCCACAACTGCCAGATCACTGCCATGACAATCAGAGATCCCGGGTGTCCGCTGGTGGGCTCAGTGCATCAGGGCTGAGGTCACTGCCAAAATTCTGGGAGGGCACGGTGACTCCTGCATTCTCAGACCATGAGCCTGAGCAGCTCATTTGGAAGGTGATGAATTTGCAGGAAAGGCGGCTGTGGGTGAATAAAATCTGTCACAGAGCTTGGCATGGCTTCCAGCCTCTGCCAAAGGCCGGCGGAGCTCAGGGTTCCTGCAGGAGTGAGGGATGAGGTGGACAAATGCTCTCGGTAGCTGCACAGGTCTGACAGCTGAAGCTCACTTTTGGTTTGCTAAGAAAGGAAAACTTTGCCATTACTACCAGGAAACTGAGTCTTGCATTAGGGATTAATCGCTCCAAGGACAGGTGAGAGCTTTCCAGAGAAACTCTGCATTTCACATCGGAACTGACCAAGGCCATGCGTCTGCTCCTTTGGGAAGTCTGGCTTTCCAGCTTCCATTTCTAATCCAAAACAGGGCACTATGCCAAAAACATGGTTATTTTATCCATGTTAGGGGTGGCGGTGCTCCAAATTTTCCATTAAGAAAATACTGAGAGCCATAATTTCCACTGTTATTTTTGGATGCACACAAAAATACCAGTATTCCCAAGCTCGGAATGCTCTGTCTTTTTTAGGATGAGCCTAAGACGCTGCTTTTCTACAGGAAATTTCCCAGCTAACTCGCCATGGCCCGCCATAAACAAGGCAGGCAGGCTGTGCTCGCGCCCTCCTCCTGGCCAGCATGGGACGGCGCTTCCGCCAGGACCTGGGGATGTGGGAGTGTAATTTTCCAGGTGGCCACTAGATGGGAACGAAAGCAGCGCTACGGATGGCATGGGACACCGAACCTGTCAGGAACACCGGCTGACGGACAGATTTTTATTCTCCTCTGTTTAATACGAATTCATTAGAACAAAACAACCTGGGTGAGCTGGGAATAAAACAAGAAGCTTTGACCAGTGATGAAGCAGCTGCAGTGAAAGACCCCAGCTCAGTTATCACAGCAGAAAGGAAATCTAAATGAATAGGTGAATGTGCTGGGAGAAGAAACAACACTGAGTCTGATTACCAGTCTGATTTCTGATATTTGCCTTTCCCTCTTTAAATGCTCCTCTCCTCCTGATGAGCACTCACAAGTACTGGATAATCTGACCCCAAGTGAGTGCTCTGGTTTTGTGAGGTACTGAGTCCTGTTTCCTCCAGACTTCACTTCTGTATCCTTTCTGCAGCCAAAACCCTCACCATCCTTTCTTGCCCTCACTCTGAACAGAAACTCTGTTCTCTGATTTTCTGTCCCCTCACTACAACCCCTCAGACAGGGGTCCCCTGTAGGGTCCCCCTACAACCTCAGAGGGGTTCCATCGTCCCCCTCTCAGCTGACTAAGCTGAAGGCTTATTCCCCTGTTGCTGTGTTATCCAGATGGATATCCACTCTCATCGGCCAGTTTTCTCTGCTGAAATTAACCTCCATTTCCCTGCCTGTACCTCACAAATGACAGCATATCTGGGAGAGCCAGCTGAACTGACTTCTCTTTCTCTTCCTGTGGCTTTTCCAATTTCCTCAGCTTCTCATTATAATGAAGGTCATCGACAACCAGCCCAACAAACCAGACCAGAAAGAGCCGCTGTCACAGGACTATTGGGAACAAATATCCATGAAGAAATGGTGGTTCCAAATTATGGCTGGTGTCTGTTCACTACTGTATCTCATCTCCTAAATTCCAACTGGATTTCCACCAGAGGCTGGTGACTGGGTCAGAAGGATCAGACTGGCATCCATCGGTAGGGCACAGAGATTTCTCAATATTTTTTGATCAGTTTTCTTAATCTCCAAGTTTGCTGGGAAATCTTTTAATCACATAGGATGGGATTATATCATGGGAGTGTTGGGATAATTTAGGTTTGGCATCAGCTTTATTAAAATAATGATGTCTATTTGTGCAAGACTAAAGTTCTATGTTTACTGACGAAACACCTTCCATCTATCCTTCCCCGTGTCCATCCTTTCTTCCCTTCTTCCATCTGTTCACTGGTCCATCCACCCATCCTTTCTTCGACATAGACACAAAGGATGACTGCCACTGACCCAGGTCAGACACGCAATGAGTCCATGACCTGTGAGTCTTTCCAGCCCACTTAAGCTCCTCTCTCCTCCCGGAGCTCCATCCCTGCCCTTCTCATGAGCAGCCTTGGGACGAGGTGCCAGATGTGCTGTGCAATCCGAGGCTTGCCTCAGCGGGGACAAGGACCAGTTGTCCAAACGTCCTCCGCCTCTGTGATGTAAGCGGGACAGTCAGCGAGGCTTCCTGAGCTCCGGGGCTGACGCACCCCGAGGAAAGCCGCTGGGGGGAACATGTGACTCCCAAAGAGCCGAGATTGCCCAAGACAGGGAGGCACAGGAAGGCCACTGGAGGCAGGAAGGTCAGCTCTGGAGCTGCCTGCGCGGCCACGGCAGCTGTGCTGCAGGGGGGTTGCTTTAAACATTCCGGCAAACACAGACACCGTGCAAATGGCAGTCCCAGCTTTGCTACCTGGGCACGCCACACACACTGAAAATGTTTGTCCCTCAAGGAGTGATGAGGTGCTGGATGGTTTAAGGTGCTGTGGGGATTCACACTCTGGTCTCTTTGCAGTTCTGTGGTTGGTGGCTGCTTTTGGAAAGGTTTTTCTTCTAATGCCCTCTTAAAACAAGTCAGCTACGTAGTGACCAGGGGAAGCACCATCAGTGATGTCTGCACAAAGCCAGGGCATTTTGGAGGGTTTACAGTGAGCCTCCACATGAGCACCCTTCTTCCACTGGACACCAGGAAGGAGTTGGTGCTGTTGCTTTCTAGGTCAGACAGCCCCAGGTCTGAAAACAAGCATCAGCTGGCCTTTGCCTGAATCCCAAGAGGCTGGAATGAGTTTCAGATAAAATGTACAGACCTGTGTGCAAGAATCCCAGGGCAGGATTACCTAGAGGGCAAATCTGGGATGAGACAGGTTTGAAAAAGATAGGGAGATATCAAACGGAGCACCCCTGCAGTTATGGGAGCTGCGGCTGCTCAGTCCCCCAGAGAGCTGCCAGCACAAGTGTCCCAGGCAGAAACCCTGCACAGTGACATGCTGGTGGCCCTGAGACAGGTTGATGGCTACCTGTCACCTACCTCTATATGACCAGGTGGGTTTCTCCTGCACCAGCCTCTAATCCCTGTTGTCCTCATCCCACCTCCACAGCCCCTCTGCTAGGAAGCAGTTTGTCATGGGCAGGGAAAAACTGCCCTGGAAGGAGCCTATAAACTCATGCAGCAGGCAAAGCCATTGTGTCAGGAAGGCTTTGGCAGGGCCACCTGGGAGACACACCACGGGTGCTCTCACCTCAGCCAAGAGACAGCCAAAGGTGACTCTGACAGTGGGTGGTGCAGGTGAGGAAGAGCTGCACCAGAGGGACAGAGGTGGTGCCAGCAGAAACCATGGAAAGAATGAGGGAGGTTCACTCTCGAAGACAAATTATTTGGGGTGTGCCCCAGGACCTGGCTGTGTGGTTGCTGGACTGGCAATCGACGTCCAGCCAGCACAAGCTGTTGAGGTGGCAGGCTGGTATGTGGCCCTAAGCTCTGCAGTTTCTTAATCATGTGCAGGAGTGAGAAAAACACAGCTGCTGGAAGGGCTGCTGTGGGCTGGGAGTCAGAAGAGAAACAGGATAGGTGGAAAAAACCCAAGCCAGATCAGGACAGTCAGCTAAAAGTTAAGCCAGATAAAAAACTCCAAACAAATCCTGCACAGGCTTGAAAGTGGGCTGTTCCTGTTAGATGCGTCTGACCCAAAGAGTAAGGCAGAATAAACCCCAGGCTGCTGCTGTTACTGCAGCTGTAAGCTTCTGCAAGAACAGAAAGGGGCATGTGGGCTTGAATGCTGTGGCAGAAAGATGCATCTGCAGCTCCAGGCGCTGCTCAGGCCCCCTTTTGGGATTCTCCTGCCAGGTGGAGCAGAGGAGCAAAAAGATCATTGTGGGGGGGGGCAGGCTTCTGGGCTGAGTCTCTCTGAGAGTCCAGGAAAAGTTTCTGGAGGATAAAAGGGACGGGCCAGAGTAGTTCACAGACAGGCAGGGAAGACTGAGGGGGAAAAAAGATGTGTCACCATATACCCTAACTGGGTCACAGCAAGAATGGAGGGGGGCTTCAAGAACTGATTTTTGCTGCATCTTCCCACAGGGAAAGGCTGTGTAACAACGAGGCTGTGGCTGGGATTGCCATTAGCTGTCACCAGTTACCCAGCCGAACAGGTTCCTGTGTCACAACTGATTACAGGAGGAGAGAGGAAGTGAAAAGCTGAAGAGCAGCTAATAAGGGCCCTGTGACACAGAGTTAACCCAGTTAACTGGGAATGACCAACAATCCTCTTCTAGTTCAATGCTGAAGGGAGACACCAGAGTCCAGACAGGGCAGGGAAAACTTTGCACCAACCAAACACATTTCAAGCACTGACTGGTCTGCACTGAGGGTTGGGTGAAGACAGGCCTGTAGCACTGCCAAGGATGAGCACTTGAAGGTGCTCATCCTTGGCAGAAGGTGGCAGAAGATGGCAGAAGGTAGCCACAGGCTACCTGCACAGACCCAGCACGGGGAGCATAATTCCTACAGGATAACCCACTGTTGCACAAGCCAAGGGATCATTGGTCTCACACCCACAAGCACCCAGCAACGCGGCCCAACGCAGCCTCCCGGATGTCTGGCAATGACCAGGAATGACGTAAAGGTTGGGCTTTTTCTCACATCTTCTTGAAGCGTGAGAAGGGATGGGATTAGCAGGGATGATTCAGGTGCTGCGAGAATCCTCCCTGTTCACAGGGAGCCAACACCTGGGGTGCAACTAAACCCAGCAGGCTATTTTATTGTTATTTTAGGCCAAGAAGATATTTACTTTATTTATTTCAAAAATTTTCAAAAATTTTCCTTGCCGTGCTCCAAGCTGTACAATGGATGCTGTGGCAGAAACTATATGGGCAGGACTCCTGCTGGATCCAAAGCAGCTGTCCTGCTGTGGCTATGCTCACACCCTGAGCTGCCACCTGTTAGTGTGTTCAACTGCAGAGACCCATCAGCTTGTGCTGCTGCCTCCCTGTTGAAATCCAAAATCTAACCAGCACAACCTTCCTGAGGGTACGGATGAGCTGAGATCCATGCCACTGTCAAGCAGTATATCATGGATATGCTGCACTAGGAGCTGTCCTCTGAGACTTCCTCCAGTTGTGCCAGTTAAAACTATGCACTGGTACTAAGGTGCATCGATACACCTTATTAATAATCCTGGGTTTTCTCTCTCCAAAAATGACTGCTGAGGCTTCACAGACACTGCTCAGTCAAGCCATGCTGGGTTTCACTCCAAGACCAGAGAGTCTGAGCATTAATCTGGCACTGCCAAATGCATCACACCTACAGACATCTATATGTCGGTTAAACCTCTCCAGGAATGGGGCCTCCACCACAGCCCTGGGCAGCCTTTGCCAGGGCTGGACAGCTCTTAGAGTGAAGAAATTTTCCCCTATATCCAATTTAAACCTCCTGTGGCACAGCTTGAGGCCATTTCCTTTTATCCTGCCCCTGTTCCCTGGAAGCAGATCCCCCGAGTCACCCCGACTCCCCCCTCCTATCATGGAATTGTGGAGAGCCAGAAGGTCCCCTCCGGAGCCTCCTTCTCTCCACATTGTGAGCCCCCCAGTCCCTCAGCTGCTCCTCATCAGGTGAGGGCTCCAGACCCTTCCCCACCTTCCTTCTCCAGGCTCTCAATGTCTTTCCTTTCGTGAGGATTTGTGGATAAAGATGCAAAACAGGACTGGTCCCAGTGCTGAGCCCTAGGGAACCTCCTCAGGACAGGCTGCCAGCTGGAGGTAACTCCATTCACCACCACTCTCTGGAATCAGCAGACATTTTGACTTTGTCTAGAACTTTTATTTCAAGGAATACAATTGTTTTGAGTATATTCACAAGAATAAATATAAAATTCTTCTCTCCAGAGCAAGAAGACGAGTTTTTATAAAAATATATCTCTATCCCAAAGAACCACTTAAGTGGGATTCCCTTTAGGAAATGTTTTTTAATAAAAAAATAAAACACTGCAAATAAAATGCTTGACCTATGCTTATTGAATCACCAAACAATTGAAATTTTTAAAAGGTTATAAATATTGTAAATATTATTAATAAAAATAACATTTAAATAGATGGGTAGCCACTGAGTCCATCCAGACAAACAGAATACTGCCGGAAGCCACAGTTTCTCCTATAGGGCACCAACTTCCTTGTATTCACTGGCATTTGTTTGTCTCCTCTTGTTTCGGTACCTGGAATGGAAGAGAGAAGTGTGAGTTCTGGAAGGTCAGTGTCTTTTGGGGAGTGATGGGGAGTGGGGGGTAAAGGAAGGAAGGGAAAAAAGCTCTATGAGGTCCTCACATCTGTTATAAATCTCTTGCAGCTGGGCTCTGTCTGTGCTCATTTCCAGGTCTGACTTGAATCACTTGAATGCAGTCTCCTTTCTCAACTCTTCACTGAAAATTCCACATCTGCATAAAAGTCTTCCTGCTGGTTTGTCCTTGAGAAATCCTGCTGGTTACCATCTAGCTGCCTACCAGATCTGGGAAGGTGAGCTCTCCCTCTGGAGTTGTTCCACCTCCTCAGCTGTCTGACAATGTTTACAATTAGTTTTTAGGCTGGGGAATGATTTGTGCTGCTTTGGCTCTGTTCATGGAGAAGATCACTGTCCCCCAAGGTAAAGCTGATAAAGCAATGCTCATGATCTCACGCTCACCACAATAACATACCAGATCAACAAATCAGCTGGTAATAATCCAGCTGCTCTCCAGTCTCTGATGCCTGAGGGAATGGCATTACCAATGGAAGAACTAGATTTTTCCTATTCCCTGTCTGCTCTCTCCTTGACCTCAACACACCCTCTGAGGCAGACACGAACCAACCTACAGAGCCCCAGTGTCACGGTATCAGAGAGCTGCTGCTGCTGCTGCGGGCTGTGCCAGGCTGCCAGCACTCTGCCTGCCCCACACAGAGTGCAGGCGAGCGGCTCCATGTGCCCAACTATCCGGTGAATGAGGTGTCCCAGGTGCCCCGGGGATGCTCAGAGGGTGCCTCCCGAGCGGCAGGAACACAAGTCTCACCTCCTGCAAATGTAGTAGGCGGCGAGAGAGAGGGCGGCGAGGAAGAGCAGGACCACGATGACGGTCAGTGCCACGTACTCCTTGCTGAGGGGCTGCCGGACGAGCTCCGAGTGCACGCACCGCACTCCAGAGAAACCCACATCACACCTGAGGGTGACAGAGGCACAGTCAGAGACTCCTCAGCAGCTCACAGTGCTGCTGGCCTGCTGTTTCCTCAGGGACAAGACACTTAAACTGCTGTGACTCAAGCCCGCGTGGTCCTAGAGACGGTTGCAAATTGTTCAGGTAAGTGAGCAATATCCTTAAAAAAGCCTAGAGGGTCTTTATTTGGTAGCTTGGATCAAAGGAGAGACCTTGGTGCTGTGCCTGAGTTCTAGATCTCCAGCTATTATAAATACAGATGGACAGGGAAGCGCATCAGAGTGGATGTCCCAAGTCTAAGTTGGGTTGGTCACTAATTTCAAGTGTCTGAGACTCTCACAGAGATCACTGGAGGCAGCACATGTGCTTAACACTTCCTTAAATGCAGCTGAGCATTACTGACATGGCTCCTCTTCATGTTCTTGTGAGCATTTAATACTGGGCTGGATTGGTGTTTCAGCCAAGTGCCAATAGCAGCCAGATCAAAGTGCACCTCAAAGCCCACCTCAGGGAGATCAGCAGGATGAGTGAGGTCTGTCCATACCTGCAATAGTGCTCATCCAAGTCCACGATGTACACACATTGTCCGTGGAAGCAGTAGTCCTTCATTTCAGGCTTGCATCTCGTTATCCCAACCTGGGCTACACGTGGGCTGTTCTCTGTCTGGACTGCAAGGATATTTCATTAGCACCTCAGAATGTGGGCAATGCTGCTCAGAGAAGAATGATTCCCAAGGGCACCCCAGTGAGGCTGCCAGGCCAAGGAAGGTGGGAACCAAAGATCCGTTATTTACAAAGAGCTGTGCAGTACTTACTGAGTGCTGTTGTGCAGTTCTCCATTTCACCAGGCCCACATAAAGGGATCACTGTTGTGCCCAGGACTGCTTGCAATAGGTAACCTGTAAGAGAATAAAAACAATAGTCAAAACTAGATGCGTTTTGAGATAAGTGTTTAAGCTGTTCTAGTCATTCATACAAGAAGAACAGAAGCTTCTCATCACAGTAGGAAAGGCTCGAACTTGAAAGCTGAAAAAACATAGGTCTGAGTGATGTGCTGCCTACATTATATATGGCAGCCCATCACTCAGAAACATCTCTTAAACACAACCTTAAAATGCAGAACAAAGATTCAGCAGAAACCTGCTGTCTGTGACCACCTCTCGCCCACACTCTGAGTGAAACTGGGCAGGAACAGGCTTGGAGAGATTACGGGGAGAGGCAGGAATTAGGCCATTTGGTGATTATGTTATGTTTCTGACTGGTCTGGCATAGTACCTGTGCAAGGGAAATAGCCAGGCTTCCACAATTAGGCATGACAATCCAGTGTTCATCACAGGAGGAGTCCTCTTGCTGATCAAATCAAGATATCCTTGACTCACAACAGTCCACAGGAAGAGAAATTTCCTAGGAATCTGCAAGTCAGTGCAGCTGGTGACTCAGCACATCAGGTCAGTGCTGAGTCAGGCTCAGCACCCCACCATTGGCTTCAGAGAGCACAAACTGCTTAACACAAAAGCTGCTCTTTACCAGCAAAGAACTTCCTCAGCCCTCTCCTTGCTCAAGACAGCTGAAGGGCTGGACAGTTCCTGCACTGACACCCACTCTTTTGGCAGTTCTTTGGTTAAAAGCCTGCTTGCAAAGCCACTAACATGAGACACCAAACACTCCTCATCTGCCCACGGGCTTGGAAAAGTTCCTGACCACTTTATGGACCCTGGCCCACTGTTACTTAGCAGAGCACCAGAAGAAACAGGCACAGCTTTCAGGCATTCCACTAGCTAAATGAACATTTCCAAACAGGATTCAAAAGCCAGCACAGGTACCTGTAGCTTCATGGCTAGTCCAGGAGGAAGAGTGAATATCTGCCCTGGCTGGCCATGAAATCTACCTGCCTAACACTCCTGCTGTGGTCACAAATTAACCTGCTCATGAACTGCTTAGTCATCAGCCCCATTCCACGGAAGTCTGTAATTTGTGTCTTTGGGCTGTTTGCCTCTATTAACTTGTCAGGTCATGCATGTCTAATGGAGGGAGTGTGCCTCCATAATTTCCTGATCGTTCTAATTCAACTCCACTTATTAGAAAGTTTCATTACATCTCAGGGTTAAATCTAGTAGTGGCAATTTATGAATTTCCGGCAGCTCATCTATTTCTGGGTGATTAGTAGGCTTCCTTTATCCTTCATTCCAGCTACATAAAACCAGCAGGACTATCTAAGAGGGACAGGGCTTTTTCCTGTGTTTGCATTTTTAAAAACATCGTTCCTCCTTCTTACCTCCCTCTACACTGCATTCCTTGCAAAGCTAATGAGCCAGATTTCCACCAAGTTCTAGAAGAAAGAACAAAGCCCAGGTCCCCCAGAGCCAGAGCAACAGTGACAGATCCATGATGCCGGCACCTGTACCAGCTGGAGACTCCTGTGCCGGCCGGCATGACTCAGCAGGACCTGCCTTTCTCTCCAATGGGGCAGGACATGCAAGTTTACTTTCAGGGTGGGATTTTCTATTTTTTTTAAGCAGCAGTGTGCTCGCTGTAGAATTCCTCAGCAGCAGCAGTTTAACACTTCTGTGAGGCCAGCCTGAGCTGTTAAAAGAGAAAATTCAAGCGTTTGAAAGAAGAGGCCGTCAGGGACCTGGGGCCCCAAAGGATGCTGGAAAAAGATTGACCGAATCAGTTCTTCGTCCGAGGAAGTAGGGGGACATTTCAGGAGTGCTCTATGGACTAAGCTGCTCCCTTGGCAGGGAGAAGCTGTGGCACAAGACAGCAGTGTCCCACAAAAGATACATCATGTCACAGAAAGAAGGCCAGAAATTTACAAAAGTCAAGGCTAAACGTGCCAGAGGTATCCCAGATACCCACTTGTTAAGCAGATGGATTAAGCCAGCTGAGGATCTCATGCAGCCTACGCATTTCTGTCACAGTTTGCACACTTCCTTGACCTGAGCATAACCCGAGCAGCTGCTTTTTGAGCTGAAATTCCCAGTTTGAGACTTTGCAGAACCCGGCTTTCGCATTTGAGAAAACTCCAGCCCCAGGTCCATGGAAGACACAGGTCAGCTCTCCTCTTGGCTCCAGAAGGAAGCATGGCTTTCCAGGTTTAGCTCAGACATCCATGAGGGACAAATTAAAAATAACCTCTTCTTCCAGCACTGCCCAAGGGCTTTCCCGATCCCAGCCATGTGCAGGTGCCTCCTCCACCTGATTGCAGGCGCTCAGGGCCGGAAAGGCTGGACTGCAGGTGTGGATATTTGCTGAGACCCAGCAGCATTTGCTGCTTTTGGGCAAAGTTCTTCCTGCTCTGCACTGCTCTGCTTTGCCCTTTCCCCCATGCACATATTTCCCCTCTGACATCACTGGGAGGATAAAGGATCTGCACACAGCAATGGCAAAGTAGAGCCTTTCCCAGGATATTTATCAGATGATGTATGCCAAACACAGCACCTGGGAGAGGTTATATTTTTATTCCTTCACTGTTCATTAAGCAAACACAGGGTACGAGATAACAGTAATGAGGTGGTGGATTTTCCTGTGTCTTACGGGAATGTGAGTGTTACACGTGGTATTCCTACATTACTGCACAAACACATAATCCCATCCAGCTTCACAGGTATTCCTGCAAGGTTAACACTGACACCACTTACTGGAACAGGAATAATGCTACTGCTTACTTGCCCTGCCATGAGGGATGAAAGCAAAATGAGGGCCAGTGACCAACTGCCTTTGTTTCCTGCAGCCTCTGTCAGAGACGACCCGCAAGGGCTGATCATCAGTTTGCCCGCTGCAAGTCAGCTGTAGTTTCCAGTGGCAGGATGACTGCTAAGGATGAAGGATGCACATATGAGATACACTAAACTGAGGACTGCTCTATGAAGGAATTACACTGGGGGAACTGTCAGGTTTCTGAGAGTTCAATGATTATTCGAGTTGGCTTTGTCTGACACCGAGATTGACAGTCTTGTACTAATTCACCTGAATGATGCTGCCTCCCATTGGCATCTCTGTGGTCTCTCTGCCACAGCAGCAGCACCTACACCCGCTGCATGGGTTGCACTTTCAAAGCAGAGGTGCCCAGGTGACACACATCTGAAGGATCTCAGCCAATTTTAACTGCACATACAGATCAAGGTGCATGCCTTTCACCTGACTTTGGACATCCAGGGCATGTCTTAACTGTCTAAGGCCTTCTTTGGGTAAGCCAAGTAGGGAACATGGAAGTTAGCCAGTCTGTCTCCTACTGGCTTTGTAGGCATCCCTCTACCACTGTTTAATTCCAGAACTGCAGACTCACAGCTGTGGATGTCCAGGATCAGGTCACAGCAGCTTTAAGGCAGCCCTGGAAACACCAGTCTCTCATGGGAAGACTGGTGCTCCAAAATTGCTACAGGCCCACAGGATCATCTCCAGCATTGTACCAGGCCCTACCCTTAGGCAGAGATAATGCAGTTATGTGCATCCAGCCATCCCAGCAATACTTCCACTCCTCTGGAGACCTACACACCAATGATTGTACTCCCAAGCTGCCCCTGTGCCTCAGCCACACTGCTTTCCACACCTTGCATGGGGGCTGAGGTCCCTGTGCCACACAAGCAGAAATCCATTATTACTTGCAGCCAGACACATTAGCCACTAACACTTTCCCCGTGGTCAGATGCAGCGGTCTTTATGTTGAGGCAATTTGCTGACAGCCAGGAGGATCTGACACAGGAAAACAGGTCAGCAGTTCCTGGAACTGTCCGGTGAGTGTGGAGGTCCAATTGCCTGCCTTCTCCACTGAGTGGGCATTACAGTGAGCACAAGGAGATTGGTGCTGAGGCTCCTGCAGCAACTCCCAGAAAAGGCAGGACCCGGGCTTGTCCCTATCACCACCACATCCACACATGGTTGGCATAGCACCGTGTCCCCTCAGAAGGGAGTGTCATCTCTCTCCCACCACTGCCTTTCTGCCGCACAGTCTCCAATCCCACAACAGCCAGGATATGAACCTGGCAAGGAGTGTCCCTTCAGTAAGGCTTCAGCCATTCAGCAGGGAACCTCTTGCAGTCTGGCATAACACCAGTGACAAACAGCCTTCCCAGAAGCACCAAGTTCTGCTTACACTCCTGTTTTGGGAGGGGAAGGCAGTAAAATGCTCATAGCATTTGTTATGATGCCACCTAGCTATGACTAATCCATCCCTTACTATTAAATGTTGTGCCTTCCCCGGAAACAAAGAAATCCAGATACAGATCCCTGAAGACATACCAGTTCCTTCCAGTGTCAGTACTCTGCAAAGCATGGCTGACTCACAGACTACAAGATGTTTAGCCTGCTGTCCTGGCAAGTGAGATGCTGTACAGCAGCTGATCCATCATGGTACGGAAATACCCAGCTAAGATGAAAGACACAAACTCATG